>JAGFPH010005274.1:77741-95262 GCA_018207615.1 Philaenus spumarius
GATTTTTAGTAACTTTGACCCCAACCAAACCCCATAAAATTTCGAATTTTTTTAAAACCTTTCTTAGCGAGCACCTAGGGCCCTGGAGGAAGCTACATACCAAATTTCATTCTAATCCGTTCGGTGGTTTTTTTTAGTAACTTTGACACCCCCAAACCCCCTAAAATTTCGAATGTTTTAAAACCTTTCTTAGCGAGCACCTATGGCCCTAGAGTAAGCTAGACACCAAATTTGATTCCAATCCGTTCGGTAGTTTTGGAGAAATCATGATTTAGTAACTTTGACCCCCCCAATCCCACCTAAAATTTTGAATGTTTTGAAACCCTTTCTTAGCGAGCTCCTATGGCCCTAGAGGAAGCTAGACACCAAATTTGATTCCAATCCGTTCGGTAGTTTTGGAGAAATCATGATTTCTCCAAAACTACCGAACGGATTGGAATCAAATTTGGTGTCTAGCTTCCTCTAGGGCCATAGGAGCTCGCTAAGAAAGGGTTTCAAAACATTCAAAATTTTAGGTGGGATTGGGGGGGTCAAAGTTACTAAATCATGATTTCTCCAAAACTACCGAACGGATTGGAATCAAATTTGGTGTCTAGCTTACTCTAGGGCCATAGGTGCTCGCTAAGAAAGGTTTTAAAACATTCGAAATTTTAGGGGGTTTGGGGGTGTCAAAGTTACTAAAAAAAACCACCGAACGGATTAGAATGAAATTTGGTATGTAGCTTCCTCCAGGGCCCTAGGTGCTCGCTAAGAAAGGTTTTAAAAAAATTCGAAATTTTATGGGGTTTGGGGGGGGGGTCAAAGTTACTAAAAATCCCCATAAGAAATGCATAGTATAATATATTTATTGATATATATTTTTTGTTAATATATATTTAACTTCGATTTGTCTATTCGTGCAAAGCCGGATCTGGCCAGCTAGTGCTCCTATATAAACTCGACTGTCAAGGCTTATTGTTCGACCTTGACCATTTCATTATCGACACAATGTAGTACGCAATATATATGCGTAAATAAAGGTATTGATTGTGTAAGGAAACATTTTCAAGTTAAGGAGGCCTTCGCAAGAGTGCCAGGAAGTGCAAGGAGCGGACAAATATTATAAATCATTTGAAAGACAAACAGTCTCCAAATGTTATTTAAAATTTACAAGTTAAGCGATACTTTTTATTTTGGATACTAGTAAGCCCCCGTGATAAATCACAGACAGATTAATTGGATACACATAAAAAATACATAATTAAAAAAAAACTGTTTAAAAGCAACAGACTTTATCTAGGCCTACTTAACTATGCTGACGGGGATTTTTAACTCGGTAATTGTGTATAATTATAACGGTTATAAAAATTGTAGGCCTATTTGTTAAAATGTTGTATTTATATAGGCCTACGTTATTATATATTTAAAGAAAGATAAAAATATTATCTTTTAATGGCTTTTTATTTTGTATTGATAGACAAATGGTTTAGAAGTTATCTTATCTTCTAAAGCGAGAGATAAGTCTGTCTGCTAAATGGATCTGGAATCTTCGTCTAAGAATTTTTGATTTTTTGATTTTATATGGGGCTTTTGGCCACGAGAAATCGATTGGAAATGGTCACCAGTCTGGGAAAATTCGTTTTCTACGTCTTTTTATTAAATTAAAAAGTGAACTTTGTCCATTTTAAACAATACAAAGCACAGCTGATGCAAATGTTTTCAATGCCATTACAATAATCATCTGTTTTCTTTTAAACTGTATTTTATTAGAGGTAAGTCTAATGTTGTATCTATTTATAGTTACCATGGCAACGAATACTGCTAAATAAACATACCCTTTATTTAGTTGTTTAATGTTATAGGCCTAACCTAAACGATGTTCCCGGAAATTTGCAATAATAGTTATTGACGTGAGCGAACTAGGCCCTGCTTATAGCTCGGTCTCCTGGTACTTAATATTATAGTGAAGAAATTGACAGTCGAATGTTTTGTGTGTTATACGAAGATGTAGGAATGTTTCCGAAGTTAAACGAATAGGTATCTCTTCTTTAAGTTTGTATAAACGAACATATTGATGATAAAAGGTTGTATTTATTTACAGTTTATAACCTCAAAGCAAATCTTATAACGTATTATAGCACACATGAGTTATTTTTAAAAAATCAACAAGAAATTATAATGATTGAAGTTGTAAACATAACCACAAAATATAATCTACGCTGGGTTTTGTTTAAGTATTACAGATGATGGGTACTATCAGCTACTATATTATGTTACTCAGGTACGTTTGTATGTACGTAAGTACGTACAGTACGATTTTTTTAACGGTGCCCTCGGCTCGGCTAGCGCTCGGTGGGCTAGCGGTGTAGCGGGGAGGGATTGTAAAGGCAGTTCCACAAACTTCGAATAAACAAAAATGATTGAATAATTATTTTAATAAAATTATTGAAATAAAAACAACTTGAATGAGTCATAGACTACTTGTCTCTTGTTCGAGTATTCGAATAATAATACTGTGGTGTGGTTAAAGTAAATGCCAGACACCAAATAGGCCTACTTCGCCCCAGGCAGGAAGTTTTCTCCGGAATCTAACTCCAGACATCCGTACCGAGCAAACCGTAAGTCAAACGAAAAAATGTTTCAAATAAAATATTTAATTTGGACCTTTATCTAAAACTTTCTCGCGAACACTTTGTCTCTGACCAACAAACAAAAAACTTTCCAGCGGTGTGAAAATTTCATGTCATTATTAAAGTACATTGTTGTAATATTGATTTTTAAAATATGAAATAGGTTTTGTAATTAATTTTCTTTTACATCATACGAATCGTATGGTTCTTATCTGCGTATCCGTGAAAGTTTCATAATTTTACATCGCTGCTAAGTGTATTAAATGTCAGTGTTATTGAAGCTCGGTTTTCGCTGTTTCACGCCGCTCGGCTCAGTTTTCGTGGAGAAAACTAGAGTAGACAAGAGCGATTTCTAACGTTATCATTCAGGTTAGTACAATTTGGCCGAGGGCACGGTTAAAAAAATCGTACTGTACACTCGCTTTTGATTAACAGACATTTAGTTCGTTTAGACTGACGTATCAGTCTAGATCTAGATGTATAATTACAGTATTATCGATGTAAGACTAAAAATGATTCAGTTCCTTAACCCTTTAAGGTCTAAGAAATAATACAATTTGAAAAAAAACAATTTCTTTATTTTTGTGATTAACTAAGGTTGGTTAGTAAAAACTTTTTCTTTTTTTGTATATAATAAAATACATTTTTTGTATATAGTAACATTTTTTTTAGTATACATATATAGTAAAATTATGCAAAACAGCCCCAGCCGGAGACCAGATATCTAGTCATATCCCGTCAGCTTGGAAGCGAGCCAACCACCGTTTGCTTTACTTCTGCCCTCCTACCCTCAAACCACAGATATAATTATATATCTGGTCTCCCTAGCCTAGATTCGAACCCAGCATCTTCTGATCAGGAAGACGCAACTTTATCCACTAGACTAAGGCTTGATTAAAGAAAACTGACAAATTAACAAAGCTTCAGTTACTTTACTATCGGTATAAATATTACGTGTATAGTAAAATTAAAGTAGAAGATAGTTTATGTTTATCAGCACCATCTAGGAGTGGTTATACGAAGTTTGCTTGGTTGCTCTTAAGTTAGAATCTGTATAATTTGTATACGTGAGAGGTTTATAATAATAACTTAGATCAGTTCTTAAAGTTAAGTAATTAATTTAAAACAATATGCTACCACCCTTTTAATAAAAAATACTGACAAATGAAGGACTAGAACATGTTTAAAAAATTGGGGAAATCACACCATATAAATTGCAAATTGGAAGCAAGCACTTAGCCAAGCAAGTCCTGCTTTCTGGTAGCATTTGTTGAAACTAGGTGTAGACCAGATGTTTTACAGAACTGCAATGGTACTCTTAAAGTACCTCCAGGCCTCAACTTGTAGATAAAGCCAGTGTTACCTTTTATAAAGACAGTTGAAATGGGTGGTACTTTAAAGTACCGTCAGTCCTCAAAGGGTTAAAAGGAAAAACATGTAAAATAATAAAAAGGTATATCATGTTCATAATTATTATTACCATTTAAAAATGGCGGCCATTTTAAATTTCTAAGTATCAAAATCCGTAAATTTTACAAAACATTTACGATACAAAAAGTGCTAAATTTTATCTCTTAAATAAATAATGGTGCATAATAATAAGTGATGAGGTATTGTTAGTGTACTTGCATGAATTATCTAAGTGTGTAAAACCTTGTACTTTATGGAGTAAGTTGTCCATGTTAGAAGTTAGTTAATCCTGAATAAACCTGGTTGTGTTGAGTTCTATTTTATGTTATGGTTGTTTGTATAGTTCAATTAAATTTAAAAAAAATTTAATTAATAAAAAAGTAGTAAACAAGCCAGTGTTTATATATTTTATAATGTGATGCATTATGTATAGTGGCGTGTTTTATTAAGCTTATAAGTAGATTTTATGGTCAAAAAGTTAGAAATGGTGATCTAGCCATCGATAGATGTATTCGATCTGGCAATCGATAGTGGTTGGAGTTAGTGTACTGCTAACTAAGCAGATGTAATATCTCCAACAGCTTGTAACTTGTGCAACAGCTGTTTGTTTATAATAGCAGGAACAAAATTAAAGCTAACTTTTGAAGGTAAACAGGTTATGACATTTTATTATTATTTTTGAATTGATAACTTCTATTGGCCCGTTGGGCACTTTCGCTTGACTATGTTACTGAAATGTCGCGTCACGCAACTTTTTGCGTAGACACAAGTCAGAGAGTGAAGAGGGAATGGGCGATACATTCTATATATAGACAAGTAAACGCGTGGAGAGGGAATAGATGATACATAGTATATTTTATAATAATATTATAATAAGTATGCGAAAAATAGCGACCATTATAATGTAAACATTATTTATTAAGTGACTAATGATTTTAAGTGAGGTATTAGTGTATGTACTCTACATAGAATCCTAAGAATAATTCAATATGTAAGGGATAATTATAATTATAATTATAATTATTATATTTGTGCGTTTTAAGTTTTGTAAAGCAAATTGATTTTTGTCTAACTGAAAAAAGTTTGTCTGAATGAAGTAAGTTTAGAAAATATTTTACATTTTGACAATATAATATTTTATCCATTGTTGTATTTGTAGCCATATTCGATTGCTATTATATATAATACTATTATTTATACTTACCTTAGCAATCCTTTTAGAAGTCTTATCGTTTACAGCTGTTTCACCTTTGTGACAGTTTGTGATATGGTAGACTCGATGACATACTGTGACTCGAATAAATTCAATAAGTGTTTTAAATGTTTCACCAAATATCGTTTTATGTTTTTTATTTATTATTTTTTTATGTGTTAAATGTCATTTTAATCTGTTAATAAGTGCAACTGTGAGAAGTGTGTGTGTGTTTTTTTTACTATTCGTTCTGATGATGCCTGAAAATGAAAAGGTGAAACAACTGTAAACGATAAGACATGCTAAGGCAAGTATCAATAATAATATTATAATATTTTACATTATTTTATTTTACTGTAACTTATTCTTACCCACTTAAATATAAAATTTAGCTTCATATTACAACAATGGAGGTCATACACGTTAATGGAGTATCTATTCCTCACGGAGTAGTTTCTTCAAGGCCAGATGGTCAGTGCTTATTCTACTCGTTGGCTTTAATTGTACATGCCACTGATTCACTGGGGTTTGAGGTGAGGACCAGAGTTGTTAGTCATGTTTCAAACATTTTGCGCAGGCTCAAACCATATACTTTAAAAGTAACAGGAGATATTTATTCTGCAAAAAAAGAATATATCGCGGATATTAGCAAACCTGTAAATTTTGGAACATCCTGTGAAATTGAAGCAGCAACGGAAATATTTTTTATGAATTTCAGGTGTACAGAGATGGTTATTTGTTGTGGGAGAGGTTTGGTGAACCTATTGAGGGAGTAGGTTTATTGAGTAGTTAAGGTTTACTGGGGAACTGACGAGAGGCCACTTTGATGTTCTCATTCCTCTCACCCATTCTTTACCTGACAACACAATGGATATTAGTGTGGAGGAAATATAGTCAGCTTCCCAATCCCAGATTTCAGACGATGGTCTCCAAATTCTCAACTTCCAACCCTATCAGAACAGTATACATCATCATCTGATGCAGTTCGATCGCATCCAGAACAAACACCAAAAAAAGAAATACAATTCGCGTGAAAGCACATAGGCAAGCGGTAAAAAAACCACTGTCTCAAAATACACACAGAATCAGCTAAAATACTTTAAGATGTAACATTTGCTGTATGTAACCATATTATTGCAATAGCGAACATTGTGCTGTCAGCTGAAAGTATATATGAATTTTGTTTGCAGTGGATGGGAAGATCAAGGACGATAAAGCTCTTGGGGACGACAGGATACCCAACGAATTTTTTAAATATGCTCCGCATTTAATGATGCAGAAGATGTTGTAGGTGTATTATAACGCAATTTTTTAAACAAATTCTGTGCCTGAAAGTTTTAAGAGTTCAATTATCTTTCCTATTCATAAAAAAAACGATCTGAGTGAAACTTCCAATTACAGAGGATTATCGTTTAATAACGTGATTGTTAAAATGTTTGCTAGTCTACTCCTGAATAGATTGACTCATTGGGCAGTCAGCCGGGGCATAATGAAGGAATTCCAGGCTGGGTCATACAGTACAATAGATAACTTACGAAGGGCTGAAAAGCCAAGGGGTACAAGTGGCATTTTTTTGAATAATGGAGTTAAGTGCAGAAACTTGCTCTTAAACACTTTAAAATGTTTGTAGCCAAGGAATATGACTGTAAGTCTATCATGTGTTGAGATCTAATGGCGAAAAACTACTTCCTAGAAGAGCTGTTTAGCTTAGAAGCCAAGGGATACATGTGATGCAAGTCGCTTTACTTTAGATAGGTAATTTACTTGTAACCTATGTTTTATTACATAACTTCTTATTTCTGTTATCAGCCAAGGGGTACAAGTGATAACTTTTATAAATTATTGGCTGATTACAAAAAATAAGAGAATGAAAATCATATTAATCTTTGTTATTATGTTGGTCTAGAACCCAGCAAAAATATACTAGTTTTAGTGATCACGGTTTTACCTGGATTTTATTATAACAGTTTAACTTTAGTCTGAATTTTCTCAAAACTAACTTCACTACACTTATACTACCCCTTGGCTTCTTAGCCCTTCATACATAATTTGATAAGTACAGTGCAGTGAAACTTAAGCAGAGTACGAACGTAGTAGAGTGTTTGCTGTATCTGCGGCATTTGATAGAGTGAACAGTTATGCACTGTTTTATAAGCTTACGGAGTATGGTATGTCAACAAAACTGATAAATAATTTAAGAAAATAATATATAAATACGTGTGCTGCTGTGTGGAACGCAAAGGGCCTATCTGGAGATTTCGAAACATGCACTGGTGTCAAACAGGGGTGTAATTTAAGTCCGCTACTATTTGCTTTGTTTATAAACGATATTGACAACGAGATGGAGGGCGGAGTAAACATTTCGGGTACCATCATTAAACTCTTAGCGTTCGCGGATGATATTGTTTTTCTGGCATCGGATGAGCGCACTTTGCAGAATATGATCGATGCATTCCATGAATATTGCTTAAAATGGAACCTTATTGTAAATCTGGATAAATCAAAGATTCTAGAATTCAGAAATGAAGGAAAACCAGCAAAGCACGAGTAGTGGAGTTACGGGGAACAACAAATCGAAGTGGTAAATACATACACCGGGTGTCCCACGAAGAGGTCCCTATTTTTGAATTGATATGACAGACGTATAGAGCGCGCTACAGACTTGAAATTCTACAGTCGTGACTAACACATATGTAAAAGAAATACCCCTGAGTATCAGTTAATTCTGACTGATCCAAACAAAATGGCGGGAAACCAAAAAAGAAACAAAATCAGCAATCGTATTTTAAGGGTAAATCTACCTTTATTTAGAATAGGAACAGCTACAGCTGTTTAGACTATTTTAAATCTATCAGCTGACTGCGTGTATCCACAACAATGAACATATTTGGTAATAAACATTGGCATTTGTTATTAAGTTGCATTGTAAAGTGTCTTATGTACCATGCCGTTTTCAACTGAGCAAAAAGTGAAATGTTGTTCCTGGGCTATTGCCTTTGAAAATGATTATGAAGCAATAAAGTGTTTTAGGGAAAGGTACCTAGATGTAGCTCCACCGTCAAGCAAATCTATTCGTAAGTGGAAGACTATCCTACTAGAAACGGGGTCAATACAAAAAAAATACCATAGATCCTCCAACATAGAAAATGAAGAAATCGTATGTGCTGCTTTCATGGAACCGATGCTGTGCTGGATGGATGGTGTGCTGTGGAATCTGCTACAGGGATACCGAAGTCATCTGTCCAAAGGTTTGCCAAAAAGAACAAAATCAAACATTATAAAACTCATTTACTTCACGGACTGCTTGAAGATGATCCTGACAGACGATTGGAATTTTGTTCGAAAATAATTGAAAAGACTGACGTAGATAGCAAATGGCATGAATTAATCGTGTTTTCAGATGAAGCTACATTTTATCGAACAGGAACTGTAAACAGGCATAATTGTCATTACTATAACACAAAAAATCCACATATCTTACAAGAAGAGAAATTAAAATCAACAGGTATAACAGTTTGGGCTGCTGTTACCAAGGATGGTGTTTTGTCGTATGACATATCCCGACAAACAATGACTGGAGAAAGGTATGCATCAGTTTTAAGCAATCACATAGTTCCTCATCTTTCTCAGCCTGAGATGAAAGACGTTTTTTTTCCAACAGGATGGAGCTCCTCCGCATTAAGCTAATGTGGCCAAAGCAGTTTTGGACCAAAATCTTCCTAACCGTTGGATAGGTCGTGGCAGCAGCTTCATGGGCTGGCCCCCAAGGTCTCCAGACTTGACTGTTTGTGACTTTTTTCTGTGGGGCTTTTTGAAGTAGAAGGTTTATTGTCATAACATTGCGACAGACGATGAACTAATGAGGTTGATCGAAGAGGAACTGTTGTTGATACCTCGAGAGTTGTTCAGCAAAGCGTATGACTGTTTTATATTTCGTTGTCATCAGTGCATTGCGATCGATGGACATCAGTTTGAATAAGGTTTATGGATCAAATAGATTTAATTTATTTATGAGTTACTTATATCTTTAATTCCCTAACGTTGTTTAGTGCTTAGTAACATCGTTAAAATTCAATAATTATGTTGTAACACTTAAGCATATAAAACTATTTTAACGAAAAGGTACTATTTCTTTGATATAGCGCCATTTTGTCCTAATGTGTCAGAATTAACTGATACTCAGGTGTTAATTTATTTTTACATGTTCCATGTATTACACGTTCAACTCTGCAAATTGTTTACGGGTATAAAGAACTACTTCTTTATGCTACAGTTGATTTTCATCTCCTCTGGGCTGAATCAACTTATTCAAACTTAGAATAAGGCTCATTTAACATGCAGCATATCAAAACTTTGAACAGCCATAACTTTTTTCAGGATCATCCATTTTTCATTTTTATTATGTCGTTGTGTTTGTCTCATCAAGACCTTTAAAATTATATGCATAACAACCCATGCTTACATTTAAGATTTTTCACCAATCCTGACGGGCCGTCCCCCAGAGGAGGTGAAAAATCAGCCATATTCTAAAAAAGTAGTTTTTTATACCCATAAACAATTTGCAAAGTTTCAATTGTGTAAGTGGAACCTGGAAAAAGATATTGGGTTGTTCCGGGACTTTTTGCCACCCCTGTATATTTATATCTCAAATTAAAGTTACAAATATTATCTTTTAATTGCTTTCAATTCCATATAATATTAAAAATAGTTTTGATGTTATGAATATTATAAAATATTCTAGATGTTAGCGACATCTCTGCTGGTAGGCCTAGTAGGAATGTTATAGCAATTTTATCTTACTTCTAGCAATGTTGGCAGCATCGATTAAGACTTGGTAGCAAATTAAAATGTTGGTAACATTCTTGTTGATAGCAAAATTATAGTAGCAAACTTGTTAATAACATCTAGTGTATACAATTATTGTTTCAACGTATGGAATCAGACGTTGATAGAAATAACTATTGTCTTTAGCCTATGTAAGTTTTCAGGTATTGAAATAAACTGCTGATTATTGTAACAATGAACATTTTCAATTAGCTGGGCAATATTATAAACTAAACTAATTTACAAATAACAATTTTCAACAATTTACAGGCCTAAACTTTCTGTTACATTATTTGTAAACTAGTTGGTAAACTTCGCTCACAGACGTTATGACGCAAATTAAAGAACTATCGGGTAGAGGTATTGTGCCTTTTTATTACAAGCAATTAAAAAAAACGTTTTTATATATCTGAGTCCCATGGCTATAAAAACCGTACAGTGAGTAGCAATCTAGCAAATTGACAAGACCTCAATCTTAATAGTTGACAGCATCTGTAAAATACAATGGCTGCATATATGAAACTACAAAAAAGTGTCGTTATAGAAATTTATTGACTTTATTTGGAATAAATTTTGTGCGGGGCGAGATGGTGAATCCATGCTATACACAGATTATATTTAATTAAAGTTTTAATTTTTTAGTTTAATGAGCTTGGATTTTTGGATGCTTATGGTGGTTCGTAAACCAGACATAAGGGACGTTTCCTTTTGCCCTGCTCAGGTGCAGGGTCTGTGATGATTTGTTTAAGGTCTTTGCCTGAGTGAGTTTAAAAGCTTAAGTATGAATTCCTCTAATGTGGGGATTTTGTACCCTCGAGAGATGGTTACGTTCGATACGTACCATAGGGAGTTGGTGATCCAAAGGCGAGTTTTGTTTTGAAAGGAGTTCAACCTTTTCTTCCAATCTACAGACAGTAGCGAATACCAACATGGAGCTGAGTACGTGAGTACTGGTCTGATGTATGTTTTGTACATGGACAGCCTGATTCGAAAGTGGTAGTGGGCTCTTGGCGTTTCTGACTGGAAGGAGTCTGTCCACGGGCAGATTTAGCCCTTGACAGTGTTTGCTTGACGTGACGGGTTAGGTTTAGTCAAGCTCGATTGCAAAGTATCTGACAAGACGGTTCCATGCTTGGAGGATTTGTTGAGAGTTAATTGAACGTTTTTGTAGAAAATTTGATGGCTTGTGTTTTATCTGTGTTTACTGCAATTTTCCATTTCCTGAGCGATGGTTGCAGCTGATCCAATTGTTTTTGGATGACTGACAAACCATATTCCAGGTTAAGAGAACCGTAGTAAAACATAGCGTCGTCCTGGCGTTGATAATGTGAGCAATACCGCGCTTCGTAACGTCCCAGCTACTACCATTGTATTTGGATAACCTAATAGAACTCCGATCCAATGAAATATTTCAATCCACTGGAAATTCGACGATAGTGGCGAATCTATTGGGGAACCGACGGAAGCGGTGTGAAGCACCAATGCTACCAATGATTTCTCCCTAGCGCTACCTCGCGTCGCGATCATGCACTGTTTTCCCGACAACCTTTTTTTCGGCACACAGCCCCCGTATGCATGCATGATCTTTTTTTTAATTCATGATCTATGCTATTACGGTAGCAAATATTACAAACTTCTTCACCCAAATCGATCTGTCTTTTAGGCCTATGCAAATTAAACTACGCACAAATAAACAAATATCCCATTTTCCGCCAGTTTTGTTACTCCTGAAAGAACATAACAATTACAAATCAGGTTTTGAGGTGTATTTAACATCTATGAGTACATTTCACATTATTGCTTAATGTTTTGATATATATTTAACGGTTAAACCATTGTAACGGTAAATTCAACTGCAGACGATCTTGTCAAAGTGTTAAGCTTTTGATCCAAACCAATTGTTTTATTTATAACTAGGGGAGACCCCTGCGTGCTCCGCACGCCAATCCCCAAAGAACCTTCTAAAAACATATGTTATGTTTTATTTATAATAAAGGTGTAGGATTAATAATAACCTCAAAACTAAGATGGTAAATAATGTTAAATGTTCAAATTAAATTGTGTCTTATATTTTATAACAGCAGTTACAATAATGGTTAAAAGAACCAGCAAGGCTCAGGTCTACACTTTAAAACCCTAACCTATAAGCTAGAAATTCAAAAATAGTTGCTTCGAATTTTGAAATCAGCTTTTAATGGAAATATTTTAGCAAACAGCTATATTACCTGTTATTTTATTCAATTGGTTGCTATGGTAATAAATGTAAACTAGGGGAGACCCCTGCGTGCTCCGCACGCCAACCCACAATGGAACCTTCTAGAAACAAATGTTATGTTTTATTTATAATAAAGTTATATGATTAATAATAATAACCTCAAAATTAAGATAATAAATAATGATAACTGTTCAAATAAAATTATTTCTTATATTTCATAACAGCAGTTATAATAATGGTTAAAAGAACCAGTATGGCTCAGGTCTACACTTTAAAACCCTAACCTAAAATCTAGAAATACAAAAATAATTGCTTCAAATTTTGAAATCAGCTGTTAATGGAAATATTGGAATAGACAGCTATAATATATTATCTGTTCTTTTGTTCAATTTATTGTTATGGTAATAAATGTAAATATACGTGTTAGTTTCTCATTCTAGGCCTAACCTAAGAATTTTTTCCGACTAAATTTACAAATATTGAAATAAAAAAAGGGTTTTATCGAAAAGAATTATAGCCTATGTTACTCAGGTAAAGTGTAGCTTTTTATCAGTAAAACCCTACATACAAACAAACAAACAAATTTACCTCTTTATGATATTAGTATAAATGTATGAAGAGTTAATAGGACAGCCATACAACCTTCCAAAAATCACACTTATAAGGTTTCTCTATGTGTGTGTCAACGTGTATCTTTTATAGGTTAATAAGTAGCAGATTTTATTTAAAAATATAATTTACTTCAACTGTCATATTGTTTTACAGAACAGCTGTTTCATGTTTTTTATTTATTTATTTAATACCAAATGTAAACTGCAGAACAGGTGTTTTATGTTTTTAATTTATTTATTTAATACCAAATGTAAACTGCTGAACAGCTGTTGTATGTTTTTAAATTCTCATGTATTTCTTATGGGGATTTTTCGTTTTTCGGGGATCTCAAAACCCCCTTAGTTTTTAATTTTAGAAAAAACTTATATTTTTCCCTCGTTCCTTGAATCGATACCTTTAATTTGACACCTCTCCCATCATCCTCCGATTTACCAAATTCTCACAATTTTGAATCTAAAATTTTGCTTACAGAATTATATATAAGGATACATGTGTTGGTTTATCATTCTAGGCCTAACCTAAGAATTTTTTCCGACTAAATTTACAAATATTGAAATAAAAAAAGGGTTTTATGTTACTCAGGGATAGTGCAGCTTTTGATTAGTAAAACTATTTTTCAATCGGTTCAGTAGTGCCAGAGATTACCCCCTGCATACAAACAAACAAACAAACTTGACCTCTTTATAATATTAGTGTAGATGGTTGAGTGTAACGTCCGTTCGCACAACCCATAATTCTGTCCGTCATTTTTACATTTTTTTCAATTTTTAAAAATTGGACTATTTCCGGGATAAAAGGTAGCATAGTCTCTGAAAAGTCCTCTACATGCAAATGCAAGTTTCGTAAAAATCGGTTCAGCCATTTTGGAGATTAGCCCGGACAAACAGACAGACAACAAATTGTAAACTGCATGTTTAGGTTTTGGTAAAGTGCGAATAACCATATGAACTTAGAAAAAAGTATTTATTTCGAAATCCCAAACGGACATTGTAATTTTATTTATACTAGTGGACCCGGCAATGCTTCGCTATTGCTATTGCTTGATTTACCTAACCTAAAATTATATTCAGTTTTTGATCCAAATCAGTTGTTGATCAAAATCAGCTGTTGATCAAAATCAGCTGTTTTAAGCTTTTCATACGAACAGCTGTTTTTTGTGCCCCTGATAAAACCAAAAGAAATCTTTCTTCTTCTTCCTTAAGATTTACCTTCCATAAGATTAACATTGAAACTTTGAGGGCTACTGGGGCGTATCTCTGAGGACCGATGTAAATTATAATGGGATTCTGCTCATCTACAGGACACTACCTTTCTAACGGTATGCGCGAATTTCTCCTACGATGCACACAAGCTGAGAAAAAAGGACGACAAGTTTTGTGCTTGCCTATTAATATATAGATGTCTGGATTTAGTTATTTTCCCAACTAACTTGTGGCCATACACTTTAAATGTACATGGAAATTGAGTGCATAATGTTCCTGATTGACTCACCAGTGTGGGACTACCAATCGTTTTGCATGATAGCCAACTTGGTGTCACAAGTTTGTCTGATCTAGGAGAACGCAGTGGGCTTGTTATTCTTGGTCAGTAAGGAATCTATATAAATCCTTATATTTCAGGGATGAAGTGGGAATGAAACTTTGATAACCGCCATAGCATGAATGTTTAATGAGATGTCACTCAGGGGTATTCAGCAGTGGGACGCTGTGTTTGCTGCGAAGAAGGGCACGATATCTTTGGGTTGGATTTAACTGTAAAATATTTGGTGTGCATGTCGTGTGATACTATATCTTCTTTACTAATATTACAAAGAGGTAAAGTTTGTTTGTTTGTATGTAGGGGGTAATCTCTGGCACTACTGAACCGATTAAAAAAATAGTTTTACAAATAAAAAGCTACACTATCCCTGAGTAACATTGGCTATAATTCATTTCGATAAAAACCTTTTTTTATTTAAATATTTGTAAATTTAGTCGGAAAAATTCTTAGGTTAGGCCTAGAAAGATAAACCAACACATGTATTTCCATTTATTACCATAGCAACCAATTGAATAAAATAACATACAATATAGCTGTTTACTCCAATATTTCCATTAACAGCTGATTTCAAAATTTGAAGCAATTATTTTTGTATTCTTAGCTTTTAGGTTAGGGGTTTAAAGTGTAGACCTGAGCCTTGCTGGTTCTTTTTACCAATATTATAACTGCTGTTATAAAATATAAGAAACAATTTAATTTGAACATTTAACATTATTTACCATCTTAGTTTTGAGGTTATTATTAATCCTACACCTTTATTATAAATAAAACATAACTTATGTTTTTAGAAAGTTTCGTTGGGGGTTGGCACGCAGGGGTCTCTCCTAGTAATATATAATTTGAACTCTTCCAACAATTTCATCAAATAGTGTCGCTTGATATAGGCTACTGAGTCATCACTAAGTCTTCCATCTTTCGTTGTTTACATATCCGTTAGGTACATAATATGGGCACCACCTAAATTATAGATCGGGCAGAGGTGGTTTAGTAAGGTCAGGTTATAATAAATGTACATTTTTGGGATCTAGATAAAACCGAGGAAGAGACGATCAATTTTTACAAGGTAAAAGTTGATTGCCAACCAACAAACAATGTGAAAACGTACAAGAAATGCGTCTGTATTTTGGTCAACGACGCCCATTTTGGAAATGTAACGTCAAATCGTGTAGTAAACAAAATAATCTCCGTGTTCTGGCTTGCTTACAGAAAATCAGGAGTAATAGCAAAGAACATTGAACCATGGACGTAACCAGAACGACCATGTGAAGGGGGGGGAACCCAACAACCGAGAGGGTATGGAAAGTTTTTACAAATTAACATGCAAAATAACAAGTTTTAAGCTTCCCAAAAGTACTTTAAAATGATATATTTATGTATGATTTTCCACTTCTAATTGTGATTCAGGCCTATTTTAGATTAATTTAGAATAGCGACCATGACTCATCTCCCACCAAATCTTTTCGTGCGCTGCCTAGAGGCAGTGTGTTAGAACCCCATAGGCCTGGAACACACACGGCGTTTTTTTGTCGGTTGCGGATTTGTTACCGTCGCCGCTCATAAAATTTAAAGTGTGCACACAGGGCGGTAAAATTTCCGACTCCGTCTAAAAGCCTCATTGGGATTCATTAAAATGAAGTATCTAGTTCATCAATCACGAAGTGTGTTATGTAATATATTATTTCTTTTAATGTTTTATTGTTATGAACAAAGAGCAAGTCCCGCTTTATTGTTATTCCGTCGCTAATTGAAAAGGAAGCAAAAAAATATACTTATCCATACTTCATCCATTCAATAAATAAACAAAAAAAGAGAAGATTTTGGAGCATTCTACACTGCGTTTCCTCATTTGCAGGGCCGCTTTTTTGAATAGGCACGCTAGGCACGCGCCTTGGGCGCAAAGGATTTGGGGCACCAAATTTTGAATACGAAAAAAAATAAAAAAGACGGAAAATGATGCCGTAAGGTAACTGATAATTTATGAAGAAGAATGTTTAGGCCATGAAACTCCTTACGGCTGCCGGTTGCCAGTCCGGGACACGGCGGGTCCATAGGTGGTGGATAATGGTAAGACTCTCTGACTCTCCAACAAAATCAAAAGAATAGTAATGATAAGAGCCAACGGAAAGAAAGAGAGTTAAGGGAAATTCCCTCCCGAACCAAAACTGGCAAATCAAGAACTCAAAAAGAAATGCTCTGCTGGGTTTTTTGGACCCCCTATTATTTGATTAGTATTCCATACCTTCCCAGACCCTCCCCCCTCAACCCACCTCCCCGTATAAATCAGGTATGAGGGGGGCAATTGTTTGAAGTGCCTAGGGCGCTAGTGAGGTTAAAAACGGCCCTGATCATTTGAGGAACTAGAAGAAACATTTTTCAATTATTTAAGAATTTCGGTTCCGTCATTTGACGAACTGCACACGCGGCTGAAGGATAGCTAAAATAAGGAAAATTAGCGTGCATTTGGCCATGTTCGCCACCGTAAGGCGGATACGGTGGAAAATCCGTCCTTGTTCCGGGGACTGTACCTGAATTACCTTTGCACAGGATTATAGTAAATTTAATTGCCTCTCGAATGAGATAGCTCAAAAATTGCACACGGGCTTATGAGTGAGAGAAATTGCGCAAAAACCTGACATGGATAGTGAAAAAATCATTTATCGGGGGCTTCCTATCAATTTTGTTCCTTGTTCCGGGGACTGTACCTGAAATACCTTTGCACAGGATTGTAGTAAATTTAATTACCTTTCGAACGATATAGCTCAAAAACTGCACACGGGCTTATGAGTGGGAGAAATAATGCAATTTCCCCGCTCTAATTTTGCCATTTTGGTTTGAATCAAACAAGCCGCCATTTTTTGTCAATAAAAAAAAAATCAGGGTCTGGGAAATAATACAAGGACCCTTCCGCTAAAATTTCGGCTATTTTGAAGCATATTTACTACCATTTTATCAAGGTGGGAAAACCCCATATAGGCCTACTTATATACCCTTAAATCCCTACTCAAAAACGATTAATCGGTATAACTCCGCCATTTTGAGTCGGAACGAAAAACAACAAAAAAAGCGTATCTAAAGAATCCGACTAGGACCCTTTCACTAAAAAATCAGCAATTTTGAAGC
>JAGFPH010005275.1:0-62354 GCA_018207615.1 Philaenus spumarius
ATATATATATATATAAGTCAAATCCACTGACTCGCTCACTGACTCATCACGATTTCTCAAAAACTACTGAACGGATTGGAATGAAATTTAGTATGTAGCTTCCTCTAGGGCTCTAGGTGCTCGATAATAAATTTTTTGTTTTAAATTCGAAAATTTAGGGGAGGTTGGGGGGTCAAAGTTACTAAAAATCCCCTTAAGAAATACATAGTGTAATTTATATTTATTGATATAATATATTTTTTGTTTATATACATTTAACTTTGATTGGTCTATCCGTGCAAAGCCGGATCGAGCCAGCTAGTAAGGTATATTATACAAAAATCTTGATAAACAAATAACCTCCTTAGCTTTCTGCACTAAGGAGAAAAGTTAAGGCATTAATTTCATTTGAAAAGTTAGTAGATTTCGACCACTAACAAATATTGTTTTATACATAAAACCTTTTCTAATATGTAATTATAAAATTATATTTTGTTTAAACTAGATTGTATTTTATTGTATACTTCACAGGAACAGAGAATAGGTCACTTAGGAACAATTTAACTCCAATAACTTTGAGAGAGTATTAAATTTGTTGAGTGAAGACAAAGTAAGGGCTGGAGTCTCGTCTCGGTATTTTTGATTAAAGACAGTTCACCCAAGTGGACAATTTACTGTAATCAATTTGTAGTCAGATCAAAGACTAAAAACTTATCTCTTATCTGCGATCCTTCTCTGAAATGCGTCGAAGAAGGAATTTACAATTAAAAGGTTAATTTACTTAGTTAAGTCGTTAATTAATTTCATTTTGTATTGTAAAATAGGTTCACAGTTTTGAAAAATCCTGAAAACGTAAATATAATTTCATTTCTAAAGATTAGTTATTTGTGTTAAGAGTTTTTAAACTTATGCAAATAGGTTTAAAATTAAATTTTATATGCTGTCTTAGTCTTTTAAATTGGTCTCCATTGGGATTTTAGAGGCATTTATTTGTTTCTTAATTGGTGGCTCTAGCTTAAAACTAAGTTACTAGATTAAATAGAAGATATTAGAATAAAACATAAGATACTCGCCACAACATAAGACGCTGAACTAAAACGTAAGATAATGGCCTAAACATAAGAAACTAACCTGAAAAGTAAAATACTAGAATAAAACATAAGATGTTAGCCTAAAATATAAGATACTAGAGGAGACCCCTGCGTGCTCCACACGCCAACCCCCAGTGTAACCTTCTAAAAACATATGTTATGTTTTATTTATAATAAGGGTGTATGATTAATAATAACCTCAAAACTAAGTTTGTAAATAATGTTAAATGTTCAAATTAAATTATGTATTATATTTTATAACAGTTGTTATAATAATGGTTAAAAGAACCAGCAAGGCTCAGGTCTACACTTTAAAACCCTAACCTAAAAGCTATAAATACAAAAATAATTGCTTCAAATTTTGAAATGTTAATGGAAATATTGGAGCAAACAGCTATAATATTATGTGTTATTTTATTCAATTGGTTGCTATGTTAATAAATGTAAATACATGTGTTGGTTTATCATTCTAGGCCTAACCTAAGAATTGTTTCCGACTAAATTTATAAATATTGAAATAAAATAAGCTGTTTATCGAAATGAATTATAGCCTATGTTACTCAGGGATAGTGTACCTTTTTATTGGTAAAACTATTTTTTTCAATCGGTTCAGTAGTGCCAGAGATTACCCAATACATACAAAAAAAAAACTTTACCTCTTTATAATATTAGTATAGACTAGACTAAAACATAAGACTCTAACCTAAAACTAAGTTACTATACTAAATAGAAGATATTAGAATAAAACATAAGATACTAGCCATAACATAAGACACTGGACTAAAACGTAAGATAATGACTTAAACATAAGAAAATAACATAAAACGTAAAATACTAGCATAAAACATAAGATGTTAGCCTAAAATATAAGATACTAGACTATTAAACATAAGACTCTAGCCTAAAACTAAGTTACTAGACTAAATAGAAGATATTAGAATAAAACATAAGATACTAGCCACAACATAAGACACTGGACTCAACCGTAAGCCAACTAGAATAAAACGTAAGATAATGGCCTAAACATAAGAAACTAACCTGAAACGTAAGATACTAGCATATAACATAAGACACTACGGTAAAACATAACCTATAAGGTTTCAGGTAGATTTAGAAAAAAGTACCTATTGTAGTCGTTAATCTGATGCGACTTTTCTAATGAGTTTCTAGGATCCTAGAACCTAAACCTATAGCACAAAGTATTCCACAAGACATGTTGCAGAAGGCAGTCCACCATTTTTCACTGCACTAGCACATTGTCAAGCGATGGAGGGAAAGTAATTTGAAAACTTCCTGTAGTATCTTGTTGAATTTGTGAGTATTGTACTTTTATTAAATACAACTTTAAAACAAATATCGTTTTATTATTACTTTATTGGCTGCTATTATGAATAGGGTTGAGTTAGAGGCCTCAAATTTGAACTGTTTGTTTTAATTTGTAAATACCTTTAAAATGAACGGTCACATGACAGGGGTTTGCGAATAATAATGTTGAGTTGCCAATAATATTTAAAATTTTTGAAACGGGGCAAAGTTTTCCCATACATAAAAAAGTACATCCTAATACCTAGTAAACATTCCTTGAATTTAACTCTTTACCAATAACTCGCTAAAAAGTTAGAAGGACTTGAATAATTTCGTCTTAAACCGTAAATAGCTTTATAAAGGAATACGATAGAGACCTCTAGTTTTCGTCATTTACATTCTTGTACCAATACCTTTAAAATGAGGTGTTTGCATTTAAAACTTTTGAGCTGCCTACATTTTGGAAATGATAACAACGTTGTCTTATGCATAAAAAAAACATCTTTATACCTGGTAAACATTACCAGTTTTTTTTTTTTTTTTTTCAATTACTCACTCAAAAGTTACAAGGTTGTCTCCAGACTTTTAGTTCATCCTGTATATATATCAATTCCTGTCACCACTACCCCCCTCCTAAACTACTTAGATCCAAGTGCCTCTGTCGTAATCAATCGCAATTTCAGTGGAAATATCGGAGATCAACGTAACTCTACTCTTTTATAAAATATCTTAGGCAAACATCTTGTATAGTTTAATTACCGTCTAGGTACCCTTCTGTCTGAGAAATTAGCATAAATGTTACATAAGCTAGACGTTCAAATCCGATTAGGGTATTGTTTATGTGGAACACTAAAATGCTAAAGAAATAGACGGAGTTTATACAGATTTTTTTGAAGTTTTTTTTTCTGATATTGGCGGTTTCCTTTCTTCTTGTGTTTTGGTTTAGAATAATTTTACGATTCCTAATTTCAATGATTTCAAAAATAAATAACATAATGTGATGAGAGCGTATTGCTAGGACTTAAAATTATTGTTATATATAGGCCTATACGGGTACATTGAAAAACATTTAGAAATTATTTTCAATAAATCATTATTATTATTGGGGATGAAGCAATATCAATGAATATTAACAACTAGTAATCGTAGTCGTTACTAGTTGTTAATATTCATTAACAACAAATAGTAGTCGTAACTATTTTCAGGAAAACTATGTTTATTTTTTCATAATTTTTTTTTGGAAAGGTAGCAAAGAGGTCAATTTTATAGTACGAGCTAAGCCGGTTAAAACCGCAAATAAACTTAAGACCTCGTGTATCTAATGTGGCCAAAACAAAAACTTCCTCTAAAATAGCGATTTATCTTAATTTTAAAGTTATTATCATAGTAACAAGAAATCACGACAAAAGAGGGGATTATCTATTTTATACCATTGATAATAACAATAATAATATTAAAATGACTTATTGTCACAATAGTAACAAATTTCTTGTATATCTCACTGCGGTCATCAGTGAAATATTTGATGAAAGACCGTTGTTTTGTGAAATATGTTTCCTATAATATGTTCCTCATCTTTGATTTAATCTAATATACGTATTTTTAAACAAAACGCAATCTGAATAACACCTTACATACACAGAAAACAAACAACGACCAATTAGAAAGTTTTGGATTTATAAACTATTATGATCTGATTGTACGAAAAATATATAGACAAACAGGCAAGAATAAAAAACAATTTAAAGAGCATGTGCTTCAAATAACACAGCAAAAGTAGAGGTCAAATTTACAGAACGTTCGATCAGACAAACCAAAAATCCATCGAAAATTAATTAACGCTTGTTCGAAATACACAAACAATGTAAAAGAAACATCAGTCAATTAGTAAACGAAAAACTACAGTTAGACTCTAACATAATAATATATGACTCAATAATAGCCAGCCTAAATACTCCTCCCTCATATCACCAATACAAGTAGGAAGCAGCGACAGTAGGTCCAATCTTCGTAACAGTTGGTCTACTAATATAATTTTTTTGAAAATAAAATGCGTACAGTATATTTAATTCATTACAATATGAAAACACTAACAAGCACTCGATAATGGCCGTATAGCCGAAACGATCGTAGTGCGGAAAAAAAGAAGTAAAAGTCTAGTTTAGTTGAGTTTAGGTGTATTGGAATTTAATAACTCTGATTTCAACGTTTGACGACAATTTGTAGATTCCGAGAACTTTCTCCACAACACTGATACACTGATGCGGAGACATCAAAGCAATTGCATACTTGACAACACATTAACTCCGAAACTAAAATGATTAATACATTAATTGAATTTCACTAACTTTATACTGCATTTAATATATAAGTTACTGGAGACAACGTCTGATTCATTGTAGCAAATAACATTCATGAGGACGAGTAAATTAGGTTTGATAAATGCAGACGGGAAGACGAGAAAGCATTACTGAACAGATCTGGTGTTTTTGAAACCATTTTCTGAGAGAATAATGAGTAACTAATTGTATGATTCCAAAATATATAGAGCTTCGTATTGGTCTAGAGTAGGGGTCTTCTAACTATAGCCTTATGGCTAATTCCCTGGAATCCAGCCCGAACTAGTTTATTTTAATTAAAATATAAAATTTACAATGTAATTCATACAAATAAAAATCAAATGATTTTAATTAACAACCTATTAAAAAACATAATAACTGGCATACATATTGAAATAACACATTTTAACTACGATTCATGATACGAGATTTGTCCTAAAAACTTACAATAAGTGGCATACATTGTTAATTTACATAATGAAATTAAACATTATAATAATTATAATTAATAAGGTTTATGTTGCTGTAACTTTCCACTAACTATTGTTTGCAGTTTCGGATAAGTTTGCAAGTAGGAATTATCAGAAGCGTTTTCGTTTGTTCATCAGTGAATATTCATCGGTAAATATTATATTTCATTTAGGAGAATGTTTTTTCACAAGGGTTAGTAGTTTCGAAAAAAGTTACAAACAAATTTATGCAACTGATCAAACTTTGTGGATCTTATACAATTCCAATGAGGATGAATAAATATTTTTTGTTGTAATAACGCAGCTCTGAAAATCAATTATTTCCTTTTAAAGTTCTGGAACAATGGTTTGCAAACATTTTTTTTATAAAAGCTTCAATTGGTAAATATACAGAAAATAGAGTCTCAGTTTACTGACTAAATGTTTGGCATGTATTAAAATGAGTGAAACATTTTTTGTTCATTTATAATTGAAAAAAAAAAATTTGCTGCCGAAAGAACGAGCGTCATAGATACAACACGCGACGTGCCGGCTATAACTGATAGCAAATGCAACAGATACTTTTAATTGGAAAAAAATGCGGGAGAGATGAAGCTTGGTAATATAGTGCATTTCGTCATCCTAAAAAACATACTAAGTTTACGATCCTTACCACTTTTAGCTTACGCCGTCATCTAGGAAAATGAATCTTGAAAGTGCGAAATATAGGAGTTTTAGTAAAAATAAGTGTTCAACTCAATTAGTTTAATCTGTATATATGGCCTTCAGAAGGTCAGTTACTCCCTGTTTTTCTACAACATCTAAAGTAAGTTAAAGTTTAAAAGACATTTATTTTCTCGCACTGACTAATCGATCCCTTTAAGTAAAACTCTCGTTCGGATAGTAATAATAATGCAGTACTATTTACGCCAGAAAAAATTTTGGAAACAAAAGTATTAGAAAATCAAATTCTCTACAATTTGTATACAAAACATTTTTTGTAGGACGCACCTAACTGAAGTTATTTGGGAAAACCCGTAATTTGGCCAGTATTTTCCAAGATGGCGGCGTAAGCTCAAAGTTTTTGGGGGTCGCAAACATAGTTCGTTTTTTAAAATGTCAAAATGTACTCTATTACCAAGTTTTATCACTTTCGCTTTTTTTCCAGTAACTTAATTTTTAACTCCCTGCAACTTGGGCTATGAAGCGTAAATTTGCGGGTAATTCAAAACT
The DNA here is from genome assembly GCA_018207615.1 of Philaenus spumarius. Classification (NCBI taxonomy): domain Eukaryota; kingdom Metazoa; phylum Arthropoda; class Insecta; order Hemiptera; family Aphrophoridae; genus Philaenus; species Philaenus spumarius. The sequence goes on from JAGFPH010005275.1 coordinate 6,397, forward strand.
ACAGTATGTTGGTATGATGAGCTGTCTAGGTTTAGCCCTTGTAGTGGAGGAGTCAGTGCGTCCTTTAGGCTAAACATTTTGGAGACCCCTGGTCTAAAGTCTCGAAGTTGGCTAGAAAATAAGAGATGCTGTGTCGAGTCCTGCATTATTATTACTATCCGAACAAGAGTTTTACTTTAAGGAATCGATTAGTCGGTGCGAGAAAAGACATTTCTTTTAAACTTTAACTTACTTTAGATGTTGTAGAAAAACAATTACTCAGGGAGTAACTGACCTTCTGAAGGCCATGTGTACAGATTAAACTAGTTGAGTTGTACACTTTTTTTAACTAAAAATCCGATATTTTGCACTTTCAAATAAAGGGATTTTTTTAAATCCTACTATCATAAAAAATAGAATTTTGAAGTAATTTTAAAAGTAAACGCAGGTTGGTATTAAAACATTTTAAAAATAAAAATGTTGAGAGTAAATATCTTTTACGTTCCAAAATTGTAACTTAATGGTTGGTTTTTTAAAAAATATGTTGTTACAAATAATGTTTGATGATATACTCATGAACATGAACTTTAAGCAATTTTTCTACTTGCTTTCCAACAATTAAAAATATCTAGGCTTTAGGGAAATCAAAGACCTCACACTTTAATAATGCGTTAGTCTAACTGAAATAAAATAAAAGTATTAATCAAAGTAAAACAGAACATATAAAGGTGACAGCATGACAGGCGGAAGAACAAATACAGAAATGGAACTAGAAAACTACACTTTTAAAAGTGTCAACAGTAGTGTTTTATGTCTAGGAGTTGATATCAACAGTGAAAACAAAACATTTAAAAGCAACTTATCAAAAGTATCTTTCAAAGTATCAAAGAGTTCTTTTCTAATCTAAGTTTAATAAAATTAAATCTCAACAGACGGTCCGCAAAACTTAAAATACAAGACTTTAATGGCGACAATAGACAATAGTAACGTTTGGCGCTGAGGCGTGGACTCTAACATCTCCATGTGAGAATTAAATAAGAAACTTTGACAAAATGTTTACTTAAATATAAGTATTATTACAGTAAATAGCATTTTATTTTAAGATAAAAATACCGTAGTTTAAAATCATTTGGTAATTTAAAAATATGGCACTATTTTAGTAATTTTAAAAATTATTTTTAGACTTTATAAAATTCTACTGAAGTTGTCAAAAATAAAAACTGTTTCAACAGCTTGTATACGGCAAGCTGAAACAGAGCAAGTCATCTCAGTTTTTGCATCATCGGGAGTTCAATGAAGTAAACAAATTTGCCAAGACTTCCCAGATTTTTTTTACATGATATCTGACTATATTTGCTTCCCTTAAGGTTCGAACCCGGTTAATATACAAAATAAACAGTACTTTAACAGTATTACGGTAAACAGTTTACTTTTTAAGTAATACGTAATAAGTTTGTACTAGAAACGAGAAATACAAACTATATGTACGAGCGTTACATTCAGAATTCTACTACATTATAAGATGTAATTTTATATCCTACCCATTTAGTATTCCAAAATATAAAACTGAGAGAAAATACTTTCTAAGGCTTTTGTTTTGAGTGTATCGGATGAAAAGTTACACAGTTTAAATTAAATAACTAAAACAGCAATCTCACAAAGACTAAATAAAACGCCAACTCCAACAACGTGTGGATAGCTACTTAAATAATCTAAGCACTCTGATTGGCTTATTAATAAGTAATACCGTCTCTGCGTCTACAAAGTAACCAATCAGTTTTGGAAACAAAACAGTCTAGTAGGCCTACTTTGTCAGAAATTTAATTTACTTCTAAACAATGACGTCACGATGAATTTAAAACAAGAAAACTTATATTCTGCCAAGTTGCAAAAGTTGGATTTGCGAAGATACGCCCGGCGTAAGTCCAAAGAAACATTTTATAATTTTTTTTTATAAAAACACGACATAAGTCAAATAGGGAAGTCAGGTATAATTTGTTCTTTATTAACGGGTTTTTAATTACATCCTCCAAGACTAAATACAATGGACTTTATGTCGATTTACTTTTCTTTGTATAGCCAGTTTGTCTGTGTAATTGGCCCGATAGGGGTAGACTCTGTGATTAACTTAATATTTAACTTTACTTTGTCAGTCTCATACAGTTTTAACCTCCAACAGTCTAACTTTGTACAGTGAACACTTTTAATCATTCATATAAATCTCTTTAAAAGAAGAAAAATGTAGATTACTGCGTTATCTTTAGGCTTAAATTTAAATTTGAAGCTGTATGCTCAAGAGTATACTAGGCGTATTACGACATAGTTAGAACTTACGCTTGGTATGCTGTTTTTCAACTTAAAATGTTGCGAAATCTTTTAAATTGTTCTCGAATGCTATGTGCTTTTGTCTTACACATTGTGATTAAAGGTCACACTTACAAAATATCTTCTAAATAATTTGAAATCAATTTCCTGATTATTCATCCATGAATAAAATCCGAAACATGAGCTTAGATGCTTGGTTAACGACCTCGTTACTTGCGATTGTAGCAGGCTGTGACTCTACTAGCCAACCTACAAAAGTCGTCTCGTACACTCACTCTAGCACAGAGCAGAGACGTGGGTGGGCTAATAGCAGGCGCTGAAACTTATTCTTTCAGTCCATTATTGTGCACCCCTCCCCCGCGTCATCACAAGATTACTGACTGTACTTGGACCAATGTTATTAAAATCACACTGTAGATTCAGAGTTTTCCCAAGCGTGGAGAAGAGCCTTAAAGACGTTAGATAAACCCAACTTTATCTTCTTCATTAGTCTGAACTGGCATAACGTAAAGAAGTAAAATAAATAGTAATAATAATATTAATAAATGTTTGTTATGACAGTTTATTTTAATAACATTTTAACACGTTCACTGCTACGCAAGTTCGTATTTACTAAGCTAGGAGCTGACCTTTTATTTTTATATTTATAGCCTAAACGAGTAGAAATAACATTATTTTCTATTTTTGAACCTTTCTACGTAATAGTCACTAATATTTCAAAGCGGAAGCACATGTGCGTTCATAGTACATAGGATTAAAATTGGCCTACGAAGCACGCAATGCTTAATGTATTGAAAGTATTGAAAATTCTCCCGATACGATGGTTGGGGTGCGAAGCACTCAATGCACTGCGTATTGAAAATACTTCCAATACGTGGGTTGGCGTGCGAAGAACGCAATGCATTGTGTATTGAAAATACTCCCAAAACGGGGGTTGGCGTGCGAAGCATGCAATTCAGTGTGTATTTAAATTACTCCCAATAAGGGGATTGGCGTGCAAAACACGCAATGCATTGTGAATAGAAAACACTCCCAGAACGGGGATTGCCGTGCGAAGCACGCAATGCACTGTGTATTGAAAATACTCCCAATGCGGGGATTGGCGTGCGAAGCACGAAATGTACTGTGTATTGAAAATACTCCCAATATGGGGGTCGGCGTGTGAAGCACGCAATGGCCGCTTCTCATAGTATTCAGTGTCAAGCTCACAGCAGTGAACGTGTTAAACATATATTTACGGCACCGATTTATTTGATTTATTACAACAAAATGTATGCAAGATAAAGCAGTAATTAAATATTTATTTTAATTTTATTACTACTCAAATATAATATTAATATAAAGATAATATTGTAATATGATTATTTAAATAATTTAAAACTCGTTTAATGTTTTGGAACTATTTGAAATAATGTACGTTTGGTCAGTAATCCGATATCTCCGGACACGGAAACGCAAAACAACATCAAACACTGAACGACATAAAATCCATGAAGCGCGTGTTCTGATTCCGAACATGATTTTCCAATCTAAGTTTCGTCGGCAAATAGACAACGCTTGACAGTAATCAGAGATACGCCAATCCGTTGTCAATATAAAGCGGGAAATTATTTCCTTAATAGAGGATTGTCGTAAGTAACTGTCATATCCGTGGGAGTGAGTTGTGAATGTTAACCGTTCAATTCATAACTTTCGCCTTCACAGTGACAATTTGGTCATTTCGGAAAATGTTTTGAATCTATGTCTCATCGAATATTATATTAAATGACACCTTATAAAATCGTAGCAAAGCGGTAACTTCTTATACTTTATTATATAAATGACTAGTCGACCCGTACGGCGTTGCCCGTGGTGGTTGGTGTTTTCAGTCTTTTTAACGTAATTGTATTCTTTTTAAGTGTTCAGTCAGTGAGTGGTATTTGGCTTATATATATATAGATCTTAATTAATAAAAGCACTATTGTCATAATAATAAAATATCTGAAATTATGATTTTAGTAACTTTGATACCCCCAAACCCCTCCTACAATTTCGAAATTTTTCATACTCTTTCTTAGCGAGCGTCTATAGCCCTATAGGAAGCTACATACCAAATTTCATTCCAATCTGTTCGGAAATTTTGGAGAAATCGTGATTTAGTCATTTTTACCTCCCAAACCGCCCTAAAATTTCCAATTTTTTAAAACCCTTTTTTAGTGAACACTTATGGCCCTAGAGGAAGCTACATACCAAATTAATTCCAATCCGTTCGGTAGTTTTGAAGAAATCGTTTTTTAATAACTTTGATCGCCCCAAACCCTCCCTAAAATTTAGATTTTTTTTTCAAAACCCTTTTCTTAGTGAGCACCCAGGGCTGGTGAGCACCTATGGCCCTAGAGGAAGCTACATACCAAATTTCATTTCGATTCGTTCCGTAGTTTTTGAGAAATCGTGATGAATGAGTCAGTGATTGAGTGAGTGAGTGAGTGAGTGGTATTTCGCTTATATATATATATATATATTCTTAATTTTTATTCGCCAGGGCCAGATCTTTATGCATAACCTTATTCCTAAAGCATATGTTAGATATCCTTATGTTTTTACTTATTTAGTTATAAGTTGATTTATATTTATCGTGGCCAATGACTCCCCTTACCAATCGAGCCGATTCGACGGTAGATCTCTTACATCTGCTTAAAGCATAATGCTATTAATAATATTTTATATATTGGATAACTTTTAGTAATTTCAGACATTTAGTATTATTGGTTTAAAACCTTCGTGACAGTAATGTTTATCCTCTTGAAAGGCCAAAACGTATTTTATGTACGTTGCATCGAGTGAGCTACCAAATAATTTTCCTGACCTATTAGAAACAACCACTAATTAGTAAATCAATATTGAACTTGGCTAGTGAGAATACATATTGTTAACACAGAATCTCGCAACTAAACAACTTATTACTCAAACGCGTTTTAACAACAATGTCATCTTCATTAATGGACGAGCATATTATTTGTGTAATTTTATATTCAAAATTTTGTTCCATCATACTATTAATTTGTTTATTTTACATTTAAAAGTTTTATATTATTTGTTTTACTATCTAACGATGACGTTTTGCGAACATTAGTTGATCCGTTTATGCTCTATGGCTTAACATCTGGATAAACGTATACATACCCATTGCTAATTGTTTACCAATTACCGTCCACCTCTTTTACTAAATTCCTCACACAACGCTTTGTAATGTTCCAATAATTATATTCTCACTTCCATTCCTATTAAAACCTTAAGACCAACAATTCTCAATTTCCGTTACCATTCTGTCGATTAATTTGAAATCGTTACATTTCCGTTTAAATTCCCTAAGCGTGCTACATTCAGTCGCTAAATTGAAATTGCATTTACACGTCGTTCTATATCGACCTTACGCCAAATACAATTATATCTTTGCCTACGAACTGCGCTAAGGGACTACGACACGTAGCCTATGCATATGAATGTCTTTCTTTCTTAAGACGTGCAGATGCATATGCACACAATACAGACGTTAAAAATCCTATATAATATGCAAGGTCACGTGTTAAATTAGTCTCATTTTACGCTATACTTAAATTTAAGTAACGACAAACTTATTTCATTTCGATAACACTTTTACCTGCTTGTGTACCACTCACTGATCGACAGAACCTGTAAGAGAGGTAAATACAAAATTGAGATCATCTATCGTTTCTCCTATATGGCAGGGAATGTTTCCGTTCTTCTGCAATAACACACTGTGGTTAAAAAGCTACCATAAAAATGCTCTGAATGTGCAAGCCCATTTTTCATATCTGTTGTATATTAAAATCGATATATTTTACCGCTGGGAGTCGGGAACAATTATTTGGTAGCTCACTCGATGCAACGGACCATAAAATATGTTTTGGCCTTTCAAGAGGATAAACATTATTGTCACGAAGGTTTTGAACCAATAATACTAAATGTCTGAAATTACTAAAAGTTATCCAATATATAAAATATTATTAATAAGATCATGCTTTAAGCAGATGTAAGAGATTTACCGTTGAATCGGCTTGACTGGTAAGGTTAGTCATTGGCCACGATGAATAAAAATCAACTCATAACTAATAATACTAGGCTAAAATATAGGCTTTTGCGTACTGTACTAAAAAAATTAAGGCACTTTACTATTCTGATTAGTAAAATTAAGAATATCCTAATAAGGAAATACTAGTAAAGAAAAGAATATAATTGTCTAGCATCTGCTTTAATAATTATTTTATGAAACTATATGTAGTCTATAATTATAAAAGCCAAATACCATTGACTCATTGACTCATCACAGTTTCTCCAAAACCACGAGGCCTACAAATATGAAATTTGGCACTAATACTCTTTATAGGCTTTAGACGCGCACTAAGAAAGGGTTTCCGAAAATTCGACATTTTAGGGGGGTTTTGGTTGGTCAAAGTTACAAAATCACGATTTCTCTAAAACCATCGAACGGATTGGAATGAAATTTGGTATGTAGCTTCCCCTCGGGCCATAGGTGCTCACTAAGAAAGGGTTTAAAACAATTCGAAAATTTAGGGGAGGTTTGGGGGGGTCAAAGTTAGTACAAAAAACCATCGAACGGATTGGAATGAAATTTGGTATGTAGCTTCCTCTAGGGCCCTAGGTACTAGCTAAGAAAGGGTTTTAAAAAATTCGAAATTTTAGGGAGGTTTGGGGGGTCGAAGTTACTAAAAAGAAACACCAAACGGATTGGAATGAAATGTATTATGTAGCTTTCTCTAGGGCCCTAGGTGCTCGATAAGAAAGAGTTTTTTTTTTTAAATCGAAATTTTAGGGGAGGTTTGGGGGGGCCAAATTTACTAAAAATTCCCATAAGAAATACATAGTGTAATATATTTATTGATGTAATATATTATTTGTTAATATACATTTAACTTTGATTTGTCTATCCGTGCAAAGCCGGGTCGGACCAGCTAGTATACCTATATAAACATATATACATATGCCTGGATTTCCGTCATGCAACTTATTTTATAGTATACACTACGCGTTTCGAGAACAGGTTCTCATCTTCAGGTGTTGAAATAACTCGCACGTGAGCACGTCAAACAATAATAATAAGTACAAACACACACACATACACAAAAATCACAACATAAAACATCGCACTGCTCATTGGAATAAAATATTGTTTATGTACATTAAAAAATCACAAAACACGGAACTACTGTATAAAAATGTTACGGCGTTGGTGCATATTAGCATTGCCGCGGTCAATTGTCAACGAGGTCAATCGCCAAGGTTTGTACTTTTTATTTTTGTTTGACGTGCTCACATGTGAGTTATTTCAACACCTGATGATGAGAACCCCTGTTCTCGAAACGCGTAGTGTATCCTACAAAATAAGTTGCATGACGGAAATCCAGGTATGTGTATATATGTTTATATAGGTATACTAGATCTAGTTTCATACTATATTACAACTGGAGACATGAAAAATGAATTATTTTATGTTTGGGATCTGGTTTTGATGAATAACAATTAAGTATATGCTTATAAGTAAATATTATTAAGCAAGCACATAAGGATATCTAGCATATGCTTTAAGAATAAGGTTGTGCATAAAGATCTGGACCTGGAGAATAAAAATTAAAACTATGCTTATAAATAAATAATATTAAGTAAACGGATAAGGTTGTCTAACATCTCTTTTAAGGGTCTTCTATACTTTGCGTAAAACAGCAAAAATATGCACTTCGTAGTAACGTGTTTCGGACGCCGTTTTTCAACCTATAAAGTTGGGAAACATCTTAAATTGTTCTTAAAGGCTTTGTGCTTTTGTCTTATATCTCATAATTGAAAGAAATCTACGGCAACTCCTTTTAATCAACAGTTTAACTGAGTGAAAATCGATTATTTTTAACGCATTTTTGGGGAGTTTTAAGCAATAATTTCCATATTTTAAGCGAACACGTAAAAATATAAATCCTGCTTTATAACTTAAAGTAGTTTCCTAGATTATTAATTTATAAATAGAATCCGAAACACGTTATTACGAATGCATGTTTCAACGATTTTGCGGCTTCAGTCAGACCTTTTGTATTAAAATCATACTGTACGCTCGGGAGTTTTCTTCAAGGTAAAGAAGAGACGTTATGCCTGTATCAAGGGAGGCCGATGAAACGGTAGATGACTTACAGCAAAATCGCATAGAGGGAAAATATATCCATGATGCAATGGTTTTCCGTTAAGAGATTATATTTTTAAAGACATTATTACCTTAATCGACTCATACTTTTTCTTTTTCGGATTCAAACTCGTTTATAGGTGGTTCATTTTTCAATCGACGATAGGCAAAAGCCCGGAATAAATGTTTGTTGGTTGAAAAATCAACATTATGTCATCCATTTGTATAATAAAGGATAAGAAGTTACCGCTTCGCTACGCTTTTATAATGTGTTATTTAATATAATATTTGATGAGACATAGATTCAAAACATTTTCTGAAATGACCAAATTGTCACTGTGAAGGCGAAAGTTATGAATTGAACGGTTAACATTCACAACTCACTCCCACGGATATGACAGTTACTTACGACAATCCTCTATTAAGGAAATAATTTCCCGCTTTATATTGACAACGGATTGGCGTATCTCTGATTACTGTCAAGCGTTGTCTATTTGCCGACGAAACTTAGATTGGAAAATCATGTTCGGAATCAGAACACGCGCTTCATGGATTTTATGTCGTTCAGTGTTTGATGTTGTTTTGCGTTTCCGTGTCCGGAGATATCGAATTACTAACCAAACGTACATTATTTCAAACAGTTTCAAAACATTAAAAGTGTTTTAAATTATTTAAATAATCATATTACAATATTATCATTATATTAATATTATATTTGACTAGTCATAAAATTAAAATAAATATTTAATTACTGCTTTATCTTGCATACATTTTGTTGTAATAAATAAAATAAATCGGTGCCGTAAATATATGTTTAACACGTTCACTGCTGTGAGCTTGACACTGAACACTATGAGAAGCGGCCATTGCGTGCTTCACAAGCCGACCCTCATATTGGGAGTATTTTCAATACACAATACATTTCGTGATTCGCACGATAATCCCCTTATTGGGAGTATTGTATTTTTAATACACAATGCTTTTCGTGCTTCGCACGCCAATCCCCTTATTGTGAGTATTTTCAATACACAATGCTTTTCGTGCTTCGCACGCCAACCCCCGTTTTGGGAGTATTTTCAATACACAATGCATTGCGTTCTTCGCACGCCAACCCCCGTATTGGAAGTATTTTCAATACGCAGTGCATTGCGTGCATCGCACGCCAACCCTCGTATCGGGAGAATTTTCAATACTTTCAATAAATTAATCATTGCGTGCTTCGTACGCCAATTTTAAGCCTATGTGGTATGAACGCACATGTGCGTCCGCTTTAAAATATTAGTGGCTATAACGTAGAAAGGTCAAAAAATAAAAAATAAAGTTATTTCTACTCATTTGGGATATAAATATAAAAACAAAAGGTCAGCTCCTAGCATAGGAAATACTTTTTATTGGGAATATTTTCAATACACAATGAATTGCATGCTTCGCACGCCAACCACCGTTTTGGGAGTATTTTCAATACACAATGCTTTTCGTGCTTCGCATGCCAATCCCATTATTGGGAGTATTTTCAATAGACAATGCATTGCGTGCTTCGCACCCCAACCCTCGTATTTTCTATGTTTTCAATACATTAAGCATTGCGTGTTTCGTACGCCAATTTTAAGCCTATGTGCGTCCGCTTTAAAACATTAGTGACTATTACGTAGAAAGTTTAAAACATAAAAAATAAAGTTATTTCTTCTCATTTAGGCTATAAATATAAAAATAAAAGGTCAGCTCCTAGCATAGGAAATACGAAATTTGCGTAGCAGTGAACGTGTTAAAATGTTAGGGAAATAAACTGTCGTAACAAACATTTATTAATATTATTATTACTATTTATTTTACTTCTTTCCGTTATGCCAGTTCAGACTAATGAAGAAGATAAAGTTGGGTTTATCTAACGTCATTAAGGCTCTTCTCCACCCTTGGGAAAACTCTGAATCTACAGCGTGATTTCAATAACATTGGTCCAAGTACAGTCAGTAATCTCGTGGTGACGCGGAGAGGGGTGCACAGTAATGGACTGAAAGGATAAGTCTCAGCGCCTGCTATTAGCCCACCCACATCTCTGCTCTGTGCTAGAGTGCGTGTACGACACGACTTTTGTAGGTTGGCTAGTAGAGTCAAAGCCTGCTACAATCGCAAGCCACGAGGTCGTTAACCAAGCATCTAAGCTTATGTTTCGGATTTTATTTATGGATGAATAATCAGGAAATTGATTTCAAATTATTTAGAAGATATTTTGTAAGTGTGACCCTAAAATATGGTAATTATTTTTTGAAACAGTCAAAAATAATTAGGTTTTTCTTACTTAAGGTTTTTATTAAATGGAGCTGCTGTCGATATCTTTTAATCACAATGTGTAAGACAAAAGCACATAGCATTCGAGAACAATTTAAAAGATTTCACAACATTTTAAGTTGAAAAACATCATACCAAGCCTAAGTTCTAACTATGTCGTAATACGTCTAGTATATTCTTGAGCATACAGCCGCAAATTTAAATTTAAGCCTAAAGATAAAGCAGTAATCTACATTTTTCTTCTTTTAAAGAGATTTATATGAATGATTAAAAATGTTATCTGTACAAAGTTAGACTGTTGGAGGTTAAAACTGTAGGAGACTGATAAAGTAAAGTTAAATATTAAGTTAATCAGTCAAGAGTCTATGTCTAGTTAGAGTCTAAACATATCGGGCCAATTACATAGACAAACTGGCTATACAAAGAAAAGTAAATCGACATAAAGTCCATTGTATTTAGTCTTGGAGAATGTAATTAAAAACCCGTTAATAAAGAACAAATTATACCTAACTTCCCTAGTTGACTTATCTCGTGCTTTTTATAAAAAAAAAAAAACAAATGTTTCTTTGGACTTAAGTTTAACGCCGGGCGTATCTTCGCAAGTCCAACTTTTGCAACTTGGCGGAATATAAGTTTTCTTGTTTTAAATTCATCGTGACGTCATTGTTTAGAAGCAAATTACATTTCTGACAAAGTACTAGACTGTTTTGTTTCCAACACTGATTGGTTACTTTGTAGACGCAGAGACGGTATTACTTATTAATAAGCCAATCATAGTGCTTAGATTATTTAAGTAGCTATCCACACGTTGTTGAAGTTGGCGTTTTATTTAGTCTTTGTGAGAGTGCTGTTTTAGTTATTTAATTTAAACTGTGTAACTTTTCATCCAATACACTCAAAACAAAAGCCGAAAGTATTTTTTTCTCAGTTTTATATTTTGGAATACTAAATGGGTAGGATATAAAATTCCATCTTATAATGTAGTAGAAATCTGAACGTAACGCTCGTACATACAGTTTGTATTTCTCGTTTCTAGTACAAACACATTACGTATTACTTAAAAACTAAACTGTTTACCGTAATACTGTTAAAGTACTGTTTATTTTGTATATTAACCGGGTTCGAACCTTCAGGGAAGCAAATATAGTCAGATAACATGTAAAAAAAATCTGGGAAATCTTGGCAAATTTGTTTACTTCATTGAGCTCCCGATGATGCAAAAACTGAGATGACTTGCTTTGTTTCAGCTTGCCGTATACAAGCTGTTGAAACAGTTTTTATTTTTGACAACTTCAGTAGAATGTTATAAGTCTAAAAATAATTTTAAAAATTACTAAAATAGTGCCATATTTTTAAATTACCAAATGATTTTAAACTACAGTATTATTATCTTAAAATAAAATGCTATTTACTGCAATAATACTTATATTTAAGTAAACATTTTGTCAAAGTTTCCTATTTACTTCTCACATGCAGATGTTAGGGTACAAATACATAGGCAGCTATGCGACGCGTTACGATGCGACGCGACGTGACGCGATGCGACTAGACGCGATATCCAAACACATAGAGGGCGATGCGACGCGAAGAGACTGGGAACTACAACTATACTTCTTACAATTCGAATTATTTGAAGAGACTTGTTTATATCTATTTATAGACCAAAGTTCAATCATTTGTTTGGTGTAAAGTAAACCATACTTACTCTAACGGTTTTGTTTTTACAGTGCTGAGAAATACTGACAAATAGGAAATTCAAAACTCGACTTTCTAACGCCCCCGAAGTGGCACTTCTAACGGGTTTTCACACAGAACGTCATATTTTTGCGCAAAGGATATATTCCTAAATTACTATTCAAACTAGGAATCGTTTTGTTAGAAATCTTGTAGTAGGAAACATAAAAACTTTTGTTTTCAAAATAAGAAATTTGAAATTGATAAATATTTGTATACAGTTCTTTTAAGAACTAAATTACAAAACTTTTGTAAATTTTTTTGAAAAAAAATGTTTACTACTTTTTATGTAGGCCTAAAGTTGAACTTTTACCTTTCGTAACTGAACATTTTATGTTTCTTGAGCTAATAACTTTGTAAATTTCCATCTATAATTTTTTACTGACATATATAAAATTTTCGAACCTTTCTCTACTAAAAAGCTACGGAACACTTTTGGATTGGGGTTCATTTACTATTTTTGGAGAATTTTTGAAAAAATGCTTGCAAACGACAAAAAATTCATTTTTGTTAAGAAACATTAAACTTACTTGTACTGGATAGAGCAACAGCTACTTCAGTCCACATCTTGTCTACCACTCCTCTGTTTCTGTGATTTATATGTTTCGATTCCCAAATCGGGTTTTTTGAAAACATCTCATTAATTAATAACTCACCATCCATCTCGGCTACTGAAAACAAAACGCTATCGCTTCTAGTCGCTTGAAAAAAACAAACTGATTTGTTTCATAGGTTGTCGCGCCTCTTCGCGTCGCGTCGCATCGCATCGCTGCCTGTGTATTTGTACCCTTAGAGTCCACGCCTCAGCGCGAAACTTTACTACTGTCGCCATTAAAGTCTTGTATTTTAAGTTTTGCGGACCGTCTGATAAGATTTCATTTTATTAAACTTAGATTAGAAAAGAACACTCTGATACTTTGAAAGATACTTTTGTTAACTTGCTTTTAAATGTTTTGTTTTCACTGTGAGATCAACTCCTAGACATCAAACACTGTTGACACTTTTAAAAGTGTAGTTTTCTAGTTCCATTTCTGTATTTGTTCTTCCGCCTGTCATGCTGTCACATTTATTTATATGTTCTGTTTTACTTTGATTAACATTTTTATTTTATTTCAGTTAGACTAACGCATTATTAAAGTTTGAGGTCTTTGATTTCCCTAAAGCCAAGATATTTTTAAATGTTGGAGAACAAGTAGAAAAACTGCTTAAAGTTCATATTCATGAGAATATTGTCAAACATTATTATTTGTAACAACATATTTTTTTTAAAAAATAACCATTTAGTTACACTTTTGAAAGTTATTAGATATTTATTCTCAACATTTTTACTTTTAAAATGTTTTAATACCAAAATGCGTTTACTTTTAAAATTACCTCAAAATTATATTTTTTATGATAATAGAATTTAAAAAAATAATCCCTTTATTTGAAAGTGCGAAATATCGGAGTTTTAGTTTAAAAAAAAAGTATAAAACGCAACTAGTTTAATCTGTATACATGGCCTTCAGAAGGTCAGTTACTCCCTGAGTAAATGTTTTTCTACAACATCTAAAGTAAGTTAAAGTTTAAAAGAAATGTCTTTTTAGTACAGGAAAGATAAGTGAGATGTGAGAAAAAATTAGTTCATCCATACAATTTTGCCTATAGTGTCGTTCGGCCAATAGAATTCAAGATCTGATGAGTCCCTAAGTGTAGCAATGGTGGAACATGGTTTTTTGGGGGTTGGGGCATACGGAGGGAAAGCAAAATAATCAATGTTCGATGAGTTAGGTCATGTGGAGTTTCGTTTTATAGGGTTTTCTGCACGAGGAAACGATTGGAAGAGTTTATACGACAATATAAATATGTTGTGAGGAAAGATTAATAATTTTTATTACATGAAAAACATTTATTTTATATTAGATAAGCATCAACATTTTAATATTGCTTTTAAAAATACAAGTCATCAAAACAAATTTACTTTTAGATGTCAGTGTCTCCGTTGTCACTCTCACTTTCTGAGCAGCTGTCAATATCATCATGGAGAGTTTGATTGTTTTCCCCATGAGCACAAACTTCCAACTCTCTGTTGTTATCCATACACGTACCCCCCTCACATACAGAACATTTTACCCCACTTTTCATACACGTGCACTATTGTGGGGAACAGTTACCCTTACAAGAGCACGAAACAAGATTTAGAACAGCCTCAGGAGCAGGTTCTAGGGTAGTTTTCACTGGGAGTAGAACATCTTCTCGACTCATCCATCCCCACTCTTCAGGAACAAGACCGTGGTTGCCGAGCCATACTTGCACTTGGTAGTATGTTCTGAAAGAATTTTGAGCTGCACTAGCAGATGTTGGAGGCAGGGACTCCAGTTGGGGTGCAACCTTTTTTAGTGATTTCTTGAACAAGTGGTAGCGCAGATCATCTGGTGTTCGTTTGCCATAGGTTGCTCCATACAGGGAGCATCACAATGTCAGCATCCCACACACACACCTTGACTGCAATTTTTTTCTTGTAGTTTAGCAGCCACCATCGCAGTCAGTTGTTTCTTGTTTTCGCTATTGCTTAGAAAATTTTCTTGATTTCCACAAACAATACTTGCTTCTGTGATGTGGGGGAGAAATGTTTTTCCCTTCTTTGGTTGCTATGGTAATGAATGTAAATGCATTCAAGAAACATGTGTTTTTTCATCAGTCTAGGCCTAACCTAAAATTATTTTTTGTATTCTACATATTTTACCTGTCTTAACGGCAACATAAACGCATAAATATACTTTAATAATAACTATAATAAAATTCAAATAAAATATATTATAATAAATTGTCTTAGACTTACGTTTAATACAATATATATTTTTATATGTTACTTGTTTGTATGTTTAAGAGTACAAATTAAATGTTAGTACTTCTGAAATGTAAAATTACTGTGTGTTATGTTATGAATACCATAAAATCTCCTCAATACATGGTTCTATCGACATATAAGTTCTTTAAAGCGTTTCCTCATGCAGAAAAACCTATAAAACAACACTCCACATGACCTAAATCATTGGACAGGGGTTATTTTGCTCCCCCCACCGCCTATGCCCCCCTCCAAAAAAAACCATGTTCCACCATTGCTACACTTAGGGACTCATCGGATCTTGAATTCTATTGGCCAAACCATATAGTAACCAAAATGTCATCGATGAACTAATTGTTTCATTTATTTGGTGAGTATTGATCTATTTTGACTACTATTTCTCGCACTGACTAATCGATCCCTTAAAGTAAAACTCGCGTTCGGAATAACCGTGGGAGATCTATTACCACGGGGGCATCTTTTGATCCGATGCCAACGGCAGATTTCCAAAATTAAGTTTATAGGCCTATGTTTTAGGGTTACAACCAACAATTTGGAAAATAGGTCTATTCACGACGGTGCTGAATAGCTGCAAAATGGTTCGCACGCCATTCCGCATATTGGGAGTATGTTCAATACACAAAGCATTGCGTGCTTTGCACGCCATTCCGCATATTGGGATTATCTTCAATACACAATGCATTGCGGTAGACTCTACCACATGGCTTTGAACCGGGTACTTCTATGGTATTTTACGTTTTGATCTATTTTGTGGGAACCAAGCAAGCTATAAGTTCGCGTACAAAAACAAAATGTGCAGAATAACATCCTATATTTATATTTGCAGAAAAACTCTCCGCTAGATTGCGAAAACATATATGCATATATATATATGATTTTTAATGACACCCCAAAACGTGTTCAGCGGACCATGATCGGTGCTCATTTGCTACTCCCGACCTTGGGTCTTACCATAAGGACCACTACAATAGCTAATTTTCCTATGGAAATTCGCTAATAAGGACCAAGAATCGATAAAAGGTGAAAGAAAATGTTGTTGAAAGCCTAAATACTGCCGCAAAAGAAGGAGTAGTCGCACGATGGTTAAAGGGTCTTCTTCACCTTGCATAAAATTGTTCTTAAAAGCTATGCTCCTTTGTGCTATTCCTCATTATTGAAAGATATCAAAGACAACGCCTTTAAAAAAAAGGTTTTATTAAGTACGACTGTATTATTTGTATTGCATTTTGGGGAGTTTTCAAACAATAATTTTAATATTTAAAGGTCTCACGTCACCTTTACAACAATTTAAAGTTATTTCCCTAAATAATAATTTATAAAAAGAATCCTAAACACGAGATTGCTGATTCATGTTTCAACGATCTCTCGGCTTACGATTCAAGTCGGCCGTGGCGCTACTATCCAACGTACAAAATTCATCTCGCGCACTCGTGTTGTATGGTTGTACGTCTCTATGCTTCACCCCCCCTCCCCCGCTATTTCAAGGTCACTTACTCTCTACACGGACCAATTTCATTAAAATCACAATGTACACTCGGAGGTTCAGGGCGAAGAAGGGCCTTAAAAGTTAGTTATGGAATTATCATTAACGCTTTTAAATTAAAAAGAGCGTTTACTGGTTGAATTGGAACAATCAGAGTCCCACACACAAGGGACTTGTTTCGTGATAGTGCCTTATGCACTATATTTTACCTCTTAAAAAATTACTTAATACATTATATACTAAAATATTATTAATTATATATTTGTTATTCAGGTTGACTAAGAACTATGTGGCAAGTCTCAGTAGCTCATTCTATAGCTAAAATTAAGAAAAAAAGTTCATATAAACATAGGCCCAAAAACGCATCGTTTTCTCCAAATCCGCCATTTTTCTTTATTTTTAGAAAATAATTTATGTCTAGAGTTGACTAATTGAGTTCAAACTTGGCATGAAGTTTAGCCTAACAATGATCTATCTCAAGAAATATAATCCATTCTATCCAATATCATGCATTTAAAAATTTGGTTTTCTTGAGATAGATCATTGTTAGGTTAAACTTCATGCCTAATTTGAACTCAGTGAAACCGTTCTCTAGATATGAATTATTTTGTAAAGAAACAAAATGGCGGATGTCTGGAAAACGAAGCTTTTTCGGGCCTAAGTTTATATGAACTTTTTTTCTTATTTTTAGCCATAGCATGAGCTACCGAGAGATTGCAGCGTAGTTTTGAATCACCCTGTATATTAGATGCAGAACACATTTTACTTTTTAATCTGAAAACCTATTTTGTATTTCTGGTAGTTTAAAAAAAAGTAAATGAGCTAAGCGTTGTAATTTTAGTTTTCATTTTTAAATGTATTTTTCTAATTTGCAGTATCAGTTATATATTCAAATTTAAGCATGTTATTTTTGAATTCAGTAATTATTGAAATTAGTAATTAGTAATTTTAAAAGCAATTGCCAATTTAATAAAATCGTGAACATACTTTTGCCTGTTCGTGTGTGCGCTAATCTCCACAATGACTGAACCAACATGGATGTGGTTTTCAATGATGAATTGAGATAAACTTGGCCAACATGTAATATTTGTCTCATTTATATTGGTTTACAAATACAAAATATATTTCAACTTTAAAGTGCGTTGCGCACGCATATGTTGTGACTAACGGCGCTGTTTATGCAAACCCCAAACTAACAATATGAATCAACATTGCAAAACGCGCCTGGATGTCATCGAGACAAAATTATAGTAGAACATCGTGGAAGATACAATGCTCTCGTCGCATACGAATATTGAACATAGGGAAGAATTACTGTAAGGAATAACAACTAAAAAACTAAACTATCTTTTTCACTAATGCAAACTCGTTTTGAAAATGGCCAAATATGTTCAAGTGTTTTTATAAGAGCAGTTATAATAAAGGTTAAAAGAACCAGGAAGGCTCAGGTCTACACTTTAAAAAAAAACAACAAATCTAAAAGTTAGAACTACAAAAAATTGCTTCAATGTTTGAAATCAGCTGTTAATAGAAATATTAGAGCAAACAGCTGTATTATCGGTTATTTTATTCAAATTGGTTGCTATGGTAATAAATGTAAATACAAATGTCGTTTCTAATGAGTCTAGGCATAACCTAAGATTTTTTCCGATTAAATTTACAAATAAGGGAATAAAAAATAATGCTATAAAAATTAATTATAGCCTAACTCTGCATTTGTACGCTTCAAGGGGGGGCTGGAGGGGGAAGCACAAGGGGGAGAAGCGGGGACTTTTGAGAAAATACATGTCTCATAAGGGTCTATCACATATAAAAAATTCAGCTTTCCCCTAATTAGTTGCGACAAAAAACCTTTATTGACTGGGCTATTAGTTATACACCTGAATGTATTATTTGACGTTTATTATATATTAAGTTTAATATATTTAAGTTTAATAAGAATTTATTATACCTAATACACAACAGAGTTTCATTTTTATATATTACTAGGGTAAACCCGTGCGTGCTCCACACACCAACCCCGTTGGAACTTTCTGTACACAAATTCGTGTTATCTTTTCATTATAATAAAGGTGTAGGATTAATAATAACCCCAAAGCTAACATAGTAAAAAATGTTAAATGCTCAAATCAAATTAGTATTTGGTATAATTTATAAGAGCAGTTATAATATAGGTTAAAAGAACCAGGAAAGTTCAGGTCTACACATTAATAAAAAAACCTAATAATAGTTAGAAGTACAAATAATTGAAATCAGCTGTTAATGGCAATGTTAGAGCAAACAGCTGTATTATCGGTTTTTATTCAAATTGGTTGCTATGGTAATAAATGTAAATACACGTGTCGGTTCATCAGTCTAGGCCTAACCTAAGATTTGTTCCGACAAAATTTACAAATATGGGAATAAAAATTTTGTTATCAAAATTAATTATAGCCTATGTTCCTCAGGGGTAGTGTAGCTTTTTATTAGTAAAACTATGTTTTTAATAAGTTCAGTAGTTCCAGAGATTACCTCCTACATACAAACAAACAAATGTTACCACTTTAAAATATTAGTATAAAGTAGGACGGGTAGATAACCATTTGTCCTTATGAAGTCGCAGGCACAGCTAGATAAGTAAAAATTTCTCAACTAGGCCTATTTTCCAGTTTACATTTGTGTAAAATTCATTTTATAAATACTGTCTTCTATCTTGAATGCCAATTGGTATAAAGCACATTTTTATGTCAGTAACTTATATTAGAATCTGTATAAATTCACAGAAATTTAATTAATATATTAATTTTGCTTGCAAAGTTAATGTGTTTTCAAACATATAATTGATAAATATGTATCAGTGTGGTAAAATTCCCTGATTGTGCAAATTGTCTACAAACGTTAAACCAAAATTTATTGCATTTTATTTTGTATAGTTAAGTACTGTAGCGTCTCTTTTTCGGTTGAACGATTGCGCAAATAATGTCGTGTTTTTGATTTGTGACTGACCCAGTTTGCAAACTTGACAGATAAATTTTATATAAAAGGGCGAAAGAGTTGTGGATATACAGAAACATGTAGCTTAAATGCAGCTTTATTCTGAGACAGAAAAGTTTACCATGCGATATAGTAGGAACTTGACGTTAAAATGTAAATTGTTTGTATATCGGGACAGATAGTTAAGGGTCTTCTTTACCTTTCGTAAAATAGCTAAATCATATATTTCTGCTAACGCGTTTCGGACGCCGTTTTTCAACTTAAAAGAGTTGTGACAATTTTTAAATTATCTTATACCGTATTTAAAGCAATCGATGGCAACTCAATAAAAGGTTAATTAAGTGTGCTTTTAATAAATAATTTCCACATTTTTAAGGCTACACACAAACAATATATAGACTACTTTATAATTTAAAGATATTTCGATTATTATTAATTTATAAGTACAATCTGAAACACGAGATTACGAAAGTAGGTTTCAAATGTTCTCTCTGTCTGCGATTGAAGCCAGTTGCAGCGCTACTAGTCAACCTAGAAAAGTCGTCTCGTGCAATCATGCATTGGAAGGTTATCAGAGTAACAGTAAATGGGCTAATAGGATATTTATGTTTTTAGTCCAGTGTCATCCGATAACTCCGATTTTCCTTGTGCCACTTTAAGGTCGCTCACTTTTCTCGAACCAATCGCACTGTATGTTTCCGGAGCATTTGGCTTAAATAAATATATTAAACATTTTAAAATTGTTGTATAAGTACAGATTTAGAGTGCACTAATTTTCCTTTAGAAAATAGAAAAATTAAATTTAAAATTGTATTTAAGTGAAAATAAATCTCGAAGATTTATAACGATTTAATAAACATAATGATAAAAATAATAGCAATATTCATAAATCGTTTTGTCCGCAGAAAATTAGATACAGAGGACTGTTTTCAGAGGAGTTCCGAACAAAAATCACTGCTGCCAGTTCAAATTTTTCGTATTAATCTAAGGGATACTTTTTAAACGATAGTTCATTAAATTTTATTGAATGAATTAGTAACTCGTTTTACAAACCAAAGTATGGACACACTACCGGTTTAAAAAAATTTACCTTAAGTATAAATAACTACTGAACTTGATTTGTGACAAGATAAATTTTATAGACCAAGACTTAAACAAAGAACTCACAACTAATATATTTATTACGCAAACGCATTTCGAGAGTGCACGAGCTGAAATATCAAACTGTTACTAATTTAAGGGTATAAGCGCTAAGTGAGGAGATGGAGGTGTAGGTGGAGGAAGACCATAGAATCTTCTTTAGCTCGCTTCTACCATAGATCATGAATGATATAATAGATCATGCATGCATACGGCAGCTGTGTGGCGAAAATAAGGTTGTCGGGGAAAATATTGCATGGTCGCGCCACGAGGTAGCGCTAGGGAGAAACCGTTCATGGCATAGGTGCTACGCACCGGCTTCCGTCGTTTCCCTCATAGATCGCTCCACTATCGTCGAATTTCCAGTGGATTGAATATTGGATCGGAGTTCTATTAGGTTATCCAAATACAATGCTTCTACATGCTTCTTTTGGTTTGGCCTATATATTTCTTCGGACACATTTTCACAGTTTATAAAATACTCCGGATTCGTCCTGTTCTTGTATTTCAACTGAAGGATTATCTATCATTTTACGAAGATCATTCTAAACAGACAAAGCTACATTTAAATTTTACATACTTCACAAATTCTTTTTAAAAATATGAGATAAATGTACTTTATAAAAGAGAAGAAGTACGTGGTTTAAGCAATATTTTCAGGATTATTGTGAAAACAGTAAACCCACAAAAAAATATACACAGTGTTAATCAATGTGTTAATCACCCGTGCGCAATGTATTGCGATTGAACCAAAAAACTCAAAACTCCAGATAGTACCGCTAGTCGTGAATCATATCATTAAAAAAGTCTTAAAAAAAGAAACATTTTTTTGTATTTAAAGTTTGACTTTATCTCTAAACGTTTCTATTTTGAGCACGGAAGGTCTGATTCGCCAGGTATATATAGTTTGTGAATTAATAACAATGTCATTAAAAAAAAAAAAAAAAAAAAAAAAAAAAAAAAACTATTTGAGCAATTAACATCAACTTTTTTTGGTGGTACCACCCCCCCCCCCCCCCTCCCACTAAATTCAGAATACATTTCTTGACGCGCCGTAAAAGTAAGTCGATGTTTTTTGAAAACACTTATTCTACGCTACACAGGTTAAGATTATTTTCTCACCCATCTTTCTCTTCCCTAATATCTCTCTTGCTATAGGCAGTCAACCCGTTACTAAATAATACATACGTTTTGCAATTATACTATTTAGAAATTGTCTACATTGAATAAAGAATCCATTAATGTTTCACCAACAAATAAAATCTGCTTCTGGAAACACAACTACCGATATTAAACTGAAATGTAATATTACTTTGCCTGTATTAAACCAGATAAGGCACAGTGTTATACTGAAGGTTATAGGTTTACAGTGATTTACACCGGTGTTAGATACATGTCGCGGAAAGTAATAAAAACCACGTATGTTTTATGTCGATACCGCCACTAGTGTGAATTCACCTTTTGGTTGGTTGTGCAGGAAATGTACTGACTTAGTTAATCGGACAAAGTTTTAACGTTACTAGTCGTAATAAAAAAATCTCGTCCCTAAAAACCTATAAATTATCTTTTTTAGTATTTGTATGTTTTATTATTGTAGTCATAACTGCGAGGGGTACACCACGTGACTTCGCTCAAAATAAAATTATGAATGAATGAATTTGTTTAAATATCGGGTAAATATTTACAGTTCACTGGCCTAAAAACTTATTGTTAGTTTCGTTAAAATCAATCCACGTTTCCCGTTTAGGATTACATACATGATCAGCTGTATACTGCATTAAGAGCGAAAACCATGATTTCCACCAGTTTATTTACGGTTAATTTTATGTCTATTAGCACATTTGACCTAAAACATTTTCTACTAACTATGTTTTACATCTTTAGACGCAAATAACCAAAATTAAAATGTTATTTCTCTCCTATATATAAGTTAAGAGTAGTATGTAACAAGTTTTAATCAGCCTAGCTTCATAGCCTGTTTCTGATTTCTATAACATTCTCCAACATTATCGAACATTCTGGAATATTGTAGAAAATTCTGGGAATACTTTGCAAGCCTCTGGAATGTTTTTACCCCGTCTTGAATACTTCGGCACTACATTCGCAGCTAGTTCACCGACTTCCCATAATGCTCATTTGACATCCAACTGCTCCAAACCCAACCATTGCCGATCAACCTTCTTCGTGGATTGGGGACTGAGCTACCAAACCATATAACCCTCATTGGGCAGCGGGGATGTGTTGCGGAATTACAGCGGTACATATGGAAGAACCAGGGTTTCATTTATTGTATGTAGTGATTTATAATTAATTTAAGCTGGTACTTAAAATTACGTAAAAACCCTTTACTTAATACACCGGGTGTCCCACGAAGAGGTCCCTATTTTTGAATTGATATGACAGACGTATAGAGCGCGCTACAGACTTGAAATTCTACAGTCGTGACTAACACATATGTAAAAGAAATGCCCCTGAGTATCAGTTAATTATGACTGATCCAAACAAAATGGCGGAAAAACAAAATAACAACAAAATCAGCAATCGTATTTCAAGGGTAAACCTACTTTTATTTAGAATAGGAACAGCTACAGCTGTTTAGACTATTTTAAATCTATCAGCTGACTGCGTGTATCCACAACAATGAACATATTTGGTAATAAACATTAGCATTTGTTATTAATTTGCATTGTAAAGTGTCTTATGTACCATGCCGTTTTCAACTGAGCAAAAAGTGAAATGTTGTTCCTGGGTTATTGCCTTTGAAAATGATTATGAAGCAATAAGGTGTTTTAGGGAAAGGTACCCAGGTGTAGTTCCACCGTCAAGGAAATCTATTCGTAAGTGGAAGACTATCCTACTAGAAACGGGGTCAATACAAAAAAAAAAAATACCATAGATCCTCCAACATAGAAAATGAAGAAATCGTATGTGCTGCTTTCATGGAATCTCCAAATACGCCTAATTCAGTAAGAAAGGTGGAATCTGCTACAGGGATACCGAAGTCATCTGTCCAAAGGAATGCCAAAAAGAACAAAATCAAACATTATAAAACTCATTTAGTTCACGGACTGCTTGAAGATGGACAGACGATTGGAATTTTGTTCGAAAATAATTGAAAATAATTCGTAGATAGCAAATGGCATGAAGGAATCGTGTTTTCAGATGAAGCGACATTTTATCGAACAGGAACTGTAAACAGGCATAATTGTCATTACTATAACACAAAAAATCCACATATCTTACAAGAAGAGAAATTAAAATCAACAGGTATAACAGTTTACCAAGGATGGTGTTTTGTCGTATGACATATCCCGACAAACAATGACTGGAGAAAGGTATGTATCAGTTTTAAGCAATCACATAGTTCCTCATCTTTCTCAGCCTGAGATGAAAGACGTTTTTTTCCAACAGGTTGGAGCTCTTTCGCATTATGCTAATGTGGCCAAAGCAGTTTTGGACCAAAATCTTCCTAACAGTTGGATAGGTCGTGGCAGCAGCTTCATGGACTGGCCCCCAAGGTCTCCAGACTTGACTGTTTGTGACTTTTTTCTGTGGGGCTTTTTGAAGGAGAAAGTTTATTGTCATAACATTGCGACAGACGATGAACTAATGAGGTTGATCGAAGAGGAACTGTTGTTGATACCTCGAGAGTTGTTCAGCAAAGCGTATGACTGTTTTCTATTTCGTTGTCATCAGTGCATTGCGATCGATGGACATCAGTTTGAATAAGGTTTATGGATCAAATAGATTTAATTTATTTATGAGTTACTTATATCTTTAATTCCCTAACGTTGTTTAGTGCTTAGTAACATCGTTAAAATTCAATAATTATGTTGTAACACTTAAGCAAATAAAACTATTTTAACGAAAAGGTACTATTTCTTTGATATCCCGCCATTTTGTCCTAATGTGTCAGAATTAACTGATACTCAGGTGTATTTCTTTTACATATGTGTATGTTAGGACTGTTGAGTTTCAGGTTTGTAGAGTGTTCGGTGCATCTAATATATTAATTCAAAAATAGGGACCTCTTCGTGGGACATCCGGTACATGAATGTAATGTGTATCAAACAAAACGGTACAGTATTAAGTTGGTGTGGTAAATACTGAAATCTATAAATAATTTAAATGAAAGTTTATTATTATACCGTAGTTTAAAAAACAAAGTACTTGAACATTTGAAATATTTATCCACTAAAATAAATATATAAATACAAAATCTTTTTTTTCTGAAAAAAATCCAGGTACTATTAAATTGGGAAAGGAGTTAAATTTATTTTAAAATAAAATGATTTATGTAAAGAGCGCAACTGATTTCAATATTTAATATTAGTACCAAATTGTTTTATTTTAACTTCGTGTTCAGTTCTAAGTCACTCGGAGTTGCCAATATTTGAAGTGTTTTCACAAGTGCATGATTAATTTTAAAATTTATAAACACTCTAAATTTATTTTGAAACGTGAAGATTCTAACACATAGTGGTGAAATTATCTGTTGAAATATAAAACCACACTCTTATAATAATAAAAACATGTCTATTTAAACCATCTTTCATTTAAAATGCATCCGTCAAGTTTTCAAACTTTATCAGTCACACATAAAAATATGACAGTATTTGCGAGATCATAGAACCGAAAAAGACACCGTACTTAACTACACAAAATAAAGTGCATTAAATCTGGTTTCATCATTTGAAGGCAATATGCAGATTCTCAGAACTTTACAATACTGATGCATAGGTCACAAAGCAATTACATAGTTTAAAGCTCACTAACTTTGAAGGTAAGATAAACTTTATGTGCAAATATATTAACAACATTTAACTAACGTTATATTGAATTTAATGAGTCTTACTGACATAAACAGCTGTTTCAATTATCGCAGCTTTAATTCAAGCGTAATAATTTGTGAAGGATGTATAAAACGATTCTGACAAAGGAAAATCGTCGACAAAGAATTACTAAATTGACCGTACATTTAATGTTCGTCAACAAAGTATTACTAAATTGACCGTACATTTAATGTTCGTCGATAAAGAATTACTAAATTGACCGTACATTTAATGTTCGTCAACAAAGAATTATTAAATTGACCGTGCATTTAATGTCCGTCAACAAAGTATTATTAAATTGACTGTACATTTAATGTTCGTCGACAAAGAATTACTAAATTGACCGTACATTTAATGTTCGTCGATAAAGAATTACTAAATTGACCGTACATTTAATGTTATCTACCAGATCTGATGTGATTAGTGACAATAAGAGGTTTTAATAATATTTTCATATTTAAATACCTTGTTGCTCCTAAAGATGGGATTGAGTAAGTCCTGTAATAGTTTTATGTGTCAGCATTATAAAAAGCTAGAGAGATGTCATAAAGCGGATTGAAAAATGTTCTGGCAAGGATATGGCGTTTTACTCATTAAATGAATATATGCAATGTGTTGATCAAATATTGTAAACTATTTGTACACAATTGTATGTCTGAATATATTTATGACAAACATGTTATTTTGTATGTATATTTTTGTTATTTTATAGACACAGATTTTAAATTTCATAAAACTTTGGATTTTCCCTTTACATTTTAAATCTTGGACCGGCAGAAACCATTTAGTATTATTAAATCTTATTGAATCTTACTAAATCCTAATTAGTTTTGATAAATTCTACCTGATAAACTCTATAAATAAAGTTTACAGATTTTTTTCAAATTGGTGTGGTGGTCAACAAATAAAAGACAAAACAAGAATAATGAAAGTAATAAATTTTATCTAGTTGTGTCAAAGCCAATATTATCAAATTCAAAAATTCTCCCCAACACTTTAATTAGCTTTCTGTTGAAATAAAAAGTTACCATAACAAGAGTTTGTAAACTTCTTCGGTGTCTTTTTTTATGAAAATGCAAATGTAAAGTCTTTTTCGTGCGTTTGGTATAAGTTATATTCATTCTGGTGTTGATATACTTTGAAATTAGTTTTTTCTTATTGTGAATGTTGCTTAAATTGGTTTTATAACTTAAATACATATTTTATACACACCGTTTCAATGTTTATTTGTTAAGTATGTATTTATATATTATATATACTAGCTGGCCCGATCCGGCTTTGCACGGAGAGACAAATCAAAGTCAAATATGGGGATTGTAGTAACTTTGACACCCCCAAACCCCCCTAAAATTCTCAATTTTTAAAACCCTTTCTTACCGAGCACCTAAGGCCCTAGAGGAAGCTACATACCCAATTTCATTCCAATCCATTTGGTGGTTTTTGAGATTTCGTGATGAGTGAGTCAGTGAGTGGTATTTGGTTTATATATGTATAGATTACTGTTTAGTTTTTTTTAAATAAATTCTCTCTTGTTTATAATTGAAACTAATACTATGTTTATTTTCCTTGTATGTACTATAAGAGTAAGTATAATGGGAGCACTCAGGTTTTTAAGACTTAGTTTAAGTATAGGCCTACCTGTTCGGTTGCCATTCGTCTGTGTTTGGGTTTTTAGTTTTTTGAATGGATTTTTTACACCGAGTTTTGACAAAATAAATGTTCTCCTTTGTTCTTTTGTTTGATGAGTGGAGTAATATTTATGTTCGTATTTTCTTTAGTTGTAAATAGGTTGTTTTTTTCTTATTTAACTATTTATATTATAAAATGTTGTAATATTATTAAAATATATGTATTGAGGAACAAATAAAATAATAATAAAGTCAATAGACAAGTATTTATAGGGTGGCGTATTCGTTTTTTTAGTCGGGAATTTGAGATGGTTGATGCCATATTATAGGCATTACTAATACAAAACAAATTTCAGCTTTAAAGCGTTTTAAATTACTTTTATGTGATTACTCGGACATATGTTATATTATTATATAAATGAACTATATGTGTGTTAAATTCATATAAATGACTTCCCACAAATGTTGACATAACAATGAAGGGCGGATGTAGAGAAATGGGAGTGGCCTATAGTTAATTTCCTTTACTATCCCAACTTGGGATCAAGTTACAAGCCACGAGGCAAACAAATAGGTGAAAGTTCTGTTTGTTTATTACTAATAATGATATAATAAACTAGTTTAAGTTCTTCTTTATATAATGGGTATCACGATGGGCCTACGTTTACGTTTGTTTGGCATGTAACAACCTCCGTTAACATAACGAGGTTTCAATTATTTTAAGTTTGTGTCAGTTAATTTCCTGGTTGTATTAGTTTAGCCTAATCCCAATTGAATTTATTATTTTCTTACAATACATATTCGGAAAATTTTGTATTTATCTACTAGGCCTAGTAGAGCATTATTTGTATGTTAAATGGTATTTTTGTCTAATCAATAAATTGACTCTCACACTAATAACAAAATTTGAGCAACCATCTTACTAAATAACAACTTCTAGCAGAGGAACAATAACACTTGTTTTTGTTTCAGTTCATATAATTGATAAAAGAAATAGTTTAAGGGGGCACTCCACCTGAAGCGTCAGCTCTAGCTGTCGGCCATGTTGGCTGACACTCCATAAGACCAATGTTAAATTAAAATCCAAATTTTTCCTTTATTTTTGATCGGATTATTATGAACGATATGTCATTTTAAAGCTATGGCCAATATGCATGCAAATGGCTTTTCCAAAACTAAGAAAAACATTTTGTTTAATATTTATTAACAATTTAAAACATTGATTTTTAATATTTTTTTATGTTGTCACTATTAGTTATAGCTAAAAACTACCAAGCCATTTGCATGAAGAATTTCGTCCCCAAGAGTTTAGTATTTTTTTTTTAAACGCTATTTGAACAATTGCGGGTTTTAAATGGATTTAGGCTGAGCAATGTCCGTGTAACCTACCGCCGCTATAGGGTGACTTTAAATATTTGTTTACGTTGTAACTATTAATTATAGCGAAAAATTACCAAGCCATTCGGATGAAGAATTTTGTCCCCAAGAGTTTGGTATTTTTTAAATAACGCTATTTGAACAATTGCGGGTTTTAAATGGATTTAGGATGAGAAATGTCCGCGTTACCTACGCTGGAGTCGCAGGTTGCTTTCTGTTTTACTAGAGCCGACCCTTAATATTGATAAAAATTAAAAAAATTGTTTCACCTAGTTTTGTTACCTGTGTGTTTTGTTTTTGAACAATTTGATATATAATATGCCTATAATTAGTTTATTTTATTTAAAAACTCAACGCTTGCACATATTTCAGGCATACAGATGTATATTCTCCAAATAACTTAAGTCTTTTTCTAGGTCGTTTTCCGAAAGTTTTGTTTTCACACGTTTTCATTTACTGTGGCAGACATAACGCAAGTTGTATTTGAGATAGCCTCATAATGTTTTTTTTTTTTTTTTTTATATTTTGAATAGGACATTTCATTGTACAACCTGTAGTATGGATATACATTAGTTCCTATAATAAAGATTTTAAGAAATGATTAAAAAAGATTTTATAACAAAATTAAATAACATATTTTTTACAAAAATATTTTATATAATTTAATATCCATACTACAGGTTGTAGAATGGAATGCCCTTTTCAAAATAAAAAAGATGACGAGGTTATCTCAAATACAACTTGAGTTATGTCTGCCACAGTGAAGCCTAGTTAAATCCGTAAAAATTAACCCCCCTCCCCAAAACTTATGGACAAGTCACTATAAGCAACACTCATATATAAAACATAAAATAATTAGGTTTGATTTAAAAATAAAGAAAAAAATGTTTATGGTGGAGTGCCCCCTTAAGTAACAAACAAATATTTTAGAAAAAGTGCAGTATTTATATTAAGTAAGTAAGTTTTATTCATCGCATCTTTACAAAATCAACAATTGTTTATTGTAAATTGAATAAAACTTATCATCAGCAGCTTGAAAGGTTTTACCAATGTTATATGAACAACAAGCACCACTATATACCGATTCAGTGTTTCTGTCCTAATCAATCGTAGCTTTAATGAAAATATCAGAGTATACAATAAACTGTTAGCATTTGCTTTACCACGAGTCGCTACCGAGTGTGGTAAGCAGAGGGAGCAGGATGCGAAGAGCTCTAGTTTAAGGAAATAATGTTATTACTATTATTACCAACCATTATTTCAAAAAGTTTAAACAAATTCTTAAGTTTGGTATTTAAAGTATTCCGCCATAATTTACTGAAAAACTATATCGGTTTCAAACTTTTATAGGCAAAAAGTGGCCTATTATAACTTTCCTTTAGTGTCCTAATCTGGGAACTAAACAATACGTCACGTGCTAGACATATAGTTGAACCTTGGGGCGCTTGTCATACTACTCAAATATATATTTGCATTTGAGATTAAAAGCATCAACTCCGATAATAACGAGTGTAGGTAGAACGTAACAAAAGAGTTTAGTAGTAAACGCATGCGCAATTTGTTTGCTTTATTCGTTAACATACAACAGCTGATTTCGTCCATCAACTGTAATACTTCAACAACTATTTGAACCATTTAAGGTTATATCTATAAGTTTTAGGTTACATTTTGTGTTGTTGTTATAGAAATGATGATGTTGTAAACGATTGATCTTATAAGCACAACAAATTTTACACAAAACCAAAACAAGAATACTTTAATGTTATGTTTACAACGTTGATCTAAACGAATGCTCAAAAACTTTGAGCTGAACCTTCGATAAGAATTTTGATTTATTCTCAATGAATAAGACAAATAAATCAAACAATACAAACACGCGCTTGCTTTATTATCTTTTGTTATGTATTAGGCGATATATTATGCGCCTACGTCTTATAATTAATTGTAGGCTCTGTACATTTGCCATGTTGAAAATCTCCATAACCACTAAGGTGTTTCGCATTTAAAAAAGAAACATTTGAAGGAGTAGACGTGGTTATATATAGTTGTAGTTCGAATACCTAAGGTTTTTTTCTTCTGAAGAACAAAATAAAAAGGATTGTACAAAATTTACATTTTCAACGATTTCTAACCTCAAAACACATCACACAGACTACATTAGTGTTATAAAACACCATGAAAACACTACATTTATCATGTATTTATATGTAATTCGCATTTATATTACTAAACAATATATTTGTTTTATATACAGTAAGACCTTGTTAGTTAGCCAGACCCTATAGTCCGGCAAACATCAGAAATCTTTTTTTAAGAAAAACTGTCTAAAAACTACTAAATCCAGTTTCCGTATTCAGAGGATTTAGCGCTCGAAAGCAGGCAATAGAGTCGGAAGCGTTCAGAAGAAATTCGGCGCCACTCATTTTTTCTATAGACACTGACTCTGACTGAACTTTGCTAAGATCTGAATACGCACTGTAACAATCTTAATATGACATTAAGAATTATATATTTTTTATGTAAACTAGAAGCCTCCGTGAATAATCATAGGTAGCTTGTAATTAGACAAAAAATCAGAAATACTTCATTTCAAGAAATACATCAAACTTTATCTAGACCTACCCAACTATGCTGACTGGGATTTTTAACTTTCGTAAATGTGCAGAATTATAAGGGTAATAAAACTGTAGGCCTAATTGTTAGATTTTTGTATTTATATACGTTATTATATATTTAAAGGAAGATAAAAATAAAATCTTTAATTGCTTTTTATTTCATTTCGAAAGATCAAATTATTTAGAAGTTATTAATACTAGGGGCTCTGACCCTGGACGCTACGCGTCCCGACCCCGCAACGGCCTACGGTGTGGCTCAGATGGCTGCTTCGCTTCGCTCGCAGTTGGAAAACTCTCTAAAGGCTCTCTCTAATCTTTGGCTCGTTTCTACCTGGGTGAACGAGCATCGTTCAGTATTTTTAACATCTGGATTGTATCTATAATGTATCTATTCGAATATTTAGTGACTTTGAAGGAGGTATAAAAAGAAGCTGTACCTATTCGCCTTCTAAGTGACTTGAAAGGTGGTATAAAAAGAAGTTCAGATTTTAAATTTTATGCGCATTTTTCTGCCTTTATACGCGTTTTTGAAGACATAAGACCAAGCGAATTCAATTCCTGACGTCAAATAACCCCTGTATGCAAATTTTCATCAAAATCGTTAGAGCCATTTTCGAGATCCGAGACAGATACAAAGATAGATACAAGAATTGCTCATTTAAAGTAATAGGATTATTGTGAAGAAATTAATAATAGAATATGTTTATATGTTATACGAAGATGTACGAATGTTTTCAAAGTTAAACGAATATGTATCTCTTCTTTAAATTTGTATAAACGAATAAATTGATGATAAAATGTTGTATTCAAATTAAGTTTATAACCTCAAAGCAAATATTATAACGTATTTATAGCATGCATTAGTTCTACAACTCATATTTAAAAAAATAGACTTCACAAGAAATTATAACTATTGAAGTTGTAAACATTACTACAAAGTATAATCTACCCTGGGTTTGTAAGTATTACAGATGATGGATGAAATCAGGTTTTACTATATGTTACGCACGTACACATACATACATACATACATAAGTACGTACGTGCAGACTTACACTCGCTTTTATAGGAGTTTATAAATCCAGTAGCCAATACTTTACTATCCGTGTAAATATCAAGTGCTTACTTCAATTCATTTCAATGCAGTACATACTAACTTACATTTCATTTTGTTACTATTCCTAGAAAAATTTTGCAATTACACAGAAGTTAACATTATATGTATCCACCGTTTACATGATCGGTTTTAGGATTTATTTTTATACTGAACATACTTCTTTTGATTTATTTTCAGTTCTGACATAATAACGTCGAAGTAATATAGTTTATATAGTATCCATTTATGTAAAACGTAACCAAAATTGTATTAGAACAAAGTAAATAGCCTACGAGTCAAAATATTGACCTGTCAAAATCAAATTTGACATCACCATTCTCAATTACACAAAAACAGGTGAACAGAAACTGTTCATTAGAATGGAACGATCGTGCAAAGTGCGCCCTGGCAGAATGTGTTCTTGATATAACTAGTCTAACAAGTCTGACGAGTTTAGTTGTACCATTAAAATCTGTAACAGAATCTTGTCTCGTCACAGTGACTCGTTACGGAATGCGGTTATGCAACAAGACGAATGCACTTTATAAACCTGAGCAAGGTCGTGTTATTTAATTTGTATTAACTATGCTCAGACTGGAGACTGGAACACGTGGGCAAAAAACAAGTTTTATGAAAACAACAAAAATCCAAGATACATTTTTACACACGCTCTTTGAAAGCCACGATGATACAATCAATACGTTAAGGGTCTTCTATACCTTGACTAAAACAGCAAAAATATGCACTTCGTACTAACGTGTTTAGGACGCCGTTTTTCAACCTAAAAAGTTGTGAAACATCTTAAATTTTTCTTAAAGGCTATGTGCTTTTGTCTTGTATCTCATAATTGAAAGAAATCGACGGCAACTCCTTTTAATCAACGGTTTAACTGAGTAAAAATTGATTATTTCAAATGCATTTTTTGGTATTTTTAAGCAATAATTTCTATATTTTAAGCTAACACGTAAAAAATATAAAGCCTTCTTTACAACTTAAAGCAGTTTCCCACATTATTAATTTATAAATAGAATCCAAAACACGTTATTACGAATGCATGTTTAACGATTTTGCGGCTTAAGTCAGACCTTTTTATTAATATCATACTGTACACTCGGGAGCTTTCTTCAAGTTAAAGAAGAGCCTTAACAATCTGTTAAAAAAAACTGCTTTATACGATATATTTAAACATTTAAACTATGTAGTAAGGAATAGGTTTTTAAACTAGTTAAATTAATACATTCTGGATAGTGAGTCAATGTTTTTACTCTAGCATTGCCGTATAGGCAAAACTCCATTGAGATGATTTCATAACTGTTAATACCTAAACATTACAGTTTGTATGAAGTTAATAATTCAATCGATTTTCCCGAACAGTAGGTTTGAATTTTAGGTCGGTGTACTTAACCAGTAGTGTCAAAAACGTCCAGCAAATTCTTCCAAATGATTTTGAACTTTAAAAAATTTATTTTCACTTTTTTGAACACAAAAAAAAAACGAAGTATTTACATTTGAACTGCATAATAAAGCTAAAACAAAACCATATACTTACCATAAACATAAATAATTGAAAATAAAATTTTAAAACACATTTAAATTAAATTTGACCAACTACATGATAATCAACTAAATATGATTCAATCAATTAATTAACTTAATTGCCAACACACGTCTGTATGGTTCCAGTAAATAGAATATGTACATAATTGTAGGCCCAGTAATATTCCCATTAGTGGTACATTAGTAATAAATGTTTTCTACCGTACTAGCTTGTTAAACCATCAAGTATAATTTTATTTTAAAAAAAAGACAATAATTGCAAATTTTGTATCTAGCATAATATATTTATTTTAAAATAATAATAACAATACACTAATTCTCGCACACATACGTTTAATGATCAAACGCGTTTCAACGACCAAGTCGTCATCATCAGTGATAAATGAGCTACAACTAAAAACTAAAAAACTAGATTTTTAGCCTAGGACTAGGCTACATATTAGGGCTACAAGAGTAGGCATGGTCTTAGTGTATAAACAACCAATAGGGTTATCGTAACAACTATATTCTTATACGATATACTGTCTTGATTTATGATTTAAAAATGTTATTTTCTACAGTAGTCAACATTATATAATTAAGCATAGCGGTTTTCAAGGATCTTGTTGGTACGAAGTTCCTTAACGCTAGTTACGTTAGGAGTAAATAAATAGAAAATGTAATGCGTAACGAAAAAAAGTGTTATTAATTGGTTGCTGTGGCAATGACAAATACAAAATACGAGTAACGAAAAAGGGTTGTCAAATTGGTTGCTATGGCAATTACAAATAGAAAATACGCATAACGAAATGGCGTTATCAAATTGGTTGCTATGGCAATGAATGTAAATACCTTCAAGAAACATGTGTTTTGGTTCATCAATTTAAATTAAGAGACGATCGATTTTGTCCAGCGAAGTTCAGATATTATATTCAAGCGCTGAAATGCATTCAATGAAGTAATTTTAAGTCTAGGCCTAACCTAAAATTATTGTATGTATGTTGCCGTTAAGACAGATAGAAGAAATTAAACATGCACACACAAATTTTAGGTATTTAAAATAAATGGACATTTAACTGTGTCTACCATCTTAGCTTTGATGTTAATTAATTCTGCATCTTTATTATATTAACATTAAACGTATGGAAACAGTAAATATTTGTATAAAAACAAACTAATAATAAACGGCAATTGAAAGACTAAAATTGTGTGTGTATGTTGCCGTTAAGGCTGGTAAAAGAACTGAAGAAAAGGCGTGATGAACTTAGTTCCTGACGGCGGTCCCACGACCGCACAAATTTACTCTTTTTTTCATTTTCACTAATTAAAAAATTACTAAAAATAATACAATCACAAAGGCTTTTACCAATTTTAAGATTGTATCACATGTAAGAATAACAAACAAATCTGAGATTTTAAGGGTTTTCATAGGGAACACCTAAATCAATTGTACATATTGTTAAATTAAACAATTTTGTAAGGAGCAATAATATAAAAAGGACTTTAAATAAGCATTCAAGCAACAAACTAAAATTTTTTTGGTTTAACGTCCTTAAGGCTAATGAAGACGGGACCTACAGTTTTACGTGGAATCCGAACCACAGCCAACGATGTCTGTTAAGAAACCATTTACAAACTACAAATAATTGTTATGTTAATTGGCGTATATTTAATAAAGTCATGGTTTTAAAAATGCATATATCTACTGTTGTTACAATTCTCATTTACTTACATATTATTTAAGTTTTCCATATACACTTGACTCATCCGGTATATATCATACATATAGTTTCAAAACGGGCAATATCGAGTTGAGAATTTTTATGTTCGTGATTATATTTAACATTTGATATATTTTAAGGTAAAAAAAATACAAATTCATGAAAATAATAAATTTTGCCTTCGCAGAAATCGAATAAAGTGTCCCTTAGTGTTTTTATAAAATATTGATTACCAAGGATAAATCAACCATAACTCGGTATTGGCGCAAGACAGTTGAATAATTTTTACTTTCAACTTAACCGAATCCAAAGTTCAGACGTTCGAAATGAAATGAGGTGAGAACTGTCAAAAGTTTCCAAACTTGGAGAATACGGGGGCAGCAGTATAATTTCTATTGCTCGGATTCAGATAATAATGGAATGTTGGCCGTCAGTCGAAGTTTAATATTCCCATCTTATCGTAAGGCAATACAATCGACTCAAGTACAGGAGAATTTACTTGACACTGAATGTTGAAAGGATCGATAGTTCTACTTGAATAACTTCTGATAAAACGCTCCCTTAATTAAAAAAAAAAAAAAAAATTGAAGTTGTTAAGATTTGTTTTTTGTATTGCACTATCATTTTAAGCAATAGAAAATACATTATGTCAATACAAGGTTAAATACTCCTCCTTTCGACTCAGCCCACAGGCGCAAATTTATCCCATAAGCTTGAGATCAAACAACACTATTTGCCCCTTGCGCTAAATATTGCAGTTATACAAGAAAAGTTTCAGACAATAGATGTTTGCGTTTTGTACAAAATTTGTTTGCCTAAATATTTAGCATACTAAGGAAGTCATAAATTGTAAATTTTGACCACCTCTTGCAGTTTTAGTCGTATCACACAAACGTTTTAAACAATATTTAGAAGGTGTACAACCAATTTGAACGGGTTTGGTACTAAGGAAGGGAGACGTTTTTTTATGGTTCTTATCGCATAGTTTGCTACCCTTTGAGCTAAAGTTTGTAATATATCTTTTCTTTTCTAATTAACTTAACTTTAAAAGTGAAAGAAAAAAATTGTATTTAAGAAGAACACAAGAAATCAATGATTATTACTATGTAACAAAACAATTTAATGAAAATACCCACGGCACAATAGCTCATTTAACATGAAAAGTCTTATTCTCGGGGCTGGTATCCGTGGGCAACGATATTCAATCAAGTATTAATAATAAAAAAAGTTTTGAAAATGTTCAGTTATAGTCTGGCAAGTTTTAGGTTAATGTAACGCTCAAATATTATTAGTAATATCTCACCACAATTTAGATAATCTTCAACAACTTCGTGAGATCTTTTTTTCTTCTATCGAGGTTTTCTCCTTACTGGTTAATCAAGATTTTCTATTTCGGTTGGGTCCCTTTTAGTCTGTAACATTAACGGTCTGGCTTCTCTCCGCAATTTTTTTTTACCCTTCGTTTGGTATTTATATTTATTATTTTCAGGAGTATGTAGTCTATATAGAAATAGCGTAAATTGATCGTTTTATGCTCGTTTACAAAAGTTATTAGTGATTTTTTCTTGTTTCATAACGATTCTGAACAGCTGATGCATTCCCGTATTCTGGTAGTACGTTAATGATCCGCGAAAGCGCTCTGCATTCATCTACTTCATTAATATTTATTTGTTTTAAATTAGGTGTTAGATTTTATAATTCTTTACAAGTTATTCCGAAGCGAATATTGATGTACTATTACAAGATTGATGTTATAGAACAACCCGTCGCACTGTTTGGTACTACTCTTAAATAGTAACTCTAAACGGATGCAATATTATTTTTTAAATTAAGGGATTTATAGCGATTTATCTTCAAACCTTCCATATTTCTACCGCTTTGGTTTGATTTTGGGCACTGCCGAACTCTGCCGAGATTTTACATCTATATATTTTACGAAAACTATGTAAATATTTTCCGGAAGTGACGCTATGGTAACGATTCAAATAGGCCGAAATTCGCGTATGTCGGAGAGAGTAGCTGCTGTTTAATATACAAAATGGCCGTCAGTCAAAGTTTTAAAACAATGATATCTAAGTTTTTGTATTTTATTGCAGATAAACTGTTTGTTTCCATTTAATTAAATTCAAATATTGTTTTAAACAAATTATCTATAAATCAAACTGATTTTATAATTGGTTTTTAAAATATTCAAAAAGTACCAACTTATTTACACTTATTTAAAACTTTTACCAGCTGCCAATATAAATTAGACCCTTTTAAGACGCGGAATGTGACACTATTGTTTGCAGTAAGTGAGCTTTTAAACTATTTACCAATCGACATAAGCTTGTATACATATTTTACAATACCCTTTTAATGGAGGCTACAGAGAGAGACTATGACATTTTTCTAGAAATAGATAAATCGTTTAAAATTATTTTTTAAATCTTTCGTTAGCCTACATTAGAAATAAAATAACATTTATACTGAAAAAATAATCCAGGAATTTTACGATTTGCAGTATAAGGGTTAAATATACACATTTGAAAAAATTATTTTGAGGAGATAATTAAATAGGCTATTTATTATAAATTTTAACAACTGAAATTAATCAAAAAATGATTTAAAATGATTATGTTTTATGTACGTAATACAATACGTACGTATTTGATAAAGAAATCAAATAATCATTTAGGCCTAGACCAGAATGGAACAAAATAAAGATATTCAATATTGCGTTAAATTAATTTCCTTGTAAATATAACAATGTATAGAAGTGATGTTCACACAACACAAATTGAAATAGTAAGGTAAATTTTACATTTTTGTTTATACGAACAACGTTTCACTATATT
This sequence comes from Philaenus spumarius, assembly GCA_018207615.1. NCBI lineage: Eukaryota > Metazoa > Arthropoda > Insecta > Hemiptera > Aphrophoridae > Philaenus > Philaenus spumarius. The sequence goes on from JAGFPH010005275.1 coordinate 44,997, forward strand.
TTTTTAAAATTTTGTTTTTGAATTCGTTCTCATTCTTAAAAAGGACGAAGTTTGCTGTAACAGATAGTTACGTGTGTTTTCCTTCAATAAATATAATTTGGAGTTTATATGGAACCGACTGCACTTAATTTAATTTACAAAAAAATGCATATTTTATTATGAGATGAAAATAAAAACAAATTATTTATACGGAAAACTAAAATAAAACCACTACTGAGTAACAACACACTTGTGCCAAGCAACTTTAAAGCACAAAGCCTTTCCTGGAAAATGTTGTTTTATGGCTTAGTGCTTTACATTTTATATTTTACAACTTCTCTGCGGCTTAGCAACCGGAGTGATATATGTTCAACGCGGAAAAGAATTGTATTATAAAAACTACAACAAAGTTTTAGTAATAAACTAACATGAACCGTCAATAGAAATCAATTTACCTTTCAAAAACCGTTTAGCCTAACACATAGCTTGTTATCTGTGTTTCTGATTGCACGATTAAAACAGTGATGTATGTTTTCGGAGTATATTTTTCAGATTCCGTATTTAGGCAATTATTTCCCGTATTTTATGTGTATATATAAAAGCGAAATACCACTCACTCACTGACTCACTCATCACGATTTCTCAAAAACTACCGAACGGATTGAAATAAAATTTGGTATGTAGCTTCCTCTAGGGCCATAGGTGCTCAGTAAGAAAGGGTTTGAAAAATTTGAATTTTTAGGGGGGGAGGGGGTGCGGGGGATCAAAATTATTAAAAAACGATTTCTTCAAAACTACTGAACGGATTGAAATGAAATTTGGTATGTAGCTTCCTCTAGGGCCATAGGTGCTTACTAAGAAAAGGTTTGAAAAAATTCGAAATTTCAGGGGGGGTTTGGGGGGATCAAAGTTGTTAAATCACGATTTCTTCAAAACTAAAGGGTTTTAAAAAAAATTGGAAATTTTAGGGGGTTTCTGAGGTAAAAATTACTAAATCACGATTTCTCCAAAATTACCGAACAGATTGGAATGAAATTTGATATGTAGCTTCCTCTAGGGGCATATGTGCTCAATAAGAAAGGGTATGAAAAATTTCGTAATTTTAGAAGGGGTTTGGGGGGATCAAAGTTACTAAAATCATAATTTCAGATCTTTTATTATTATGACAATAGTGCTTTTATTATTTAAGATCTATATATATATAAAAGCCAAATACCACTCACTGACAGAACACTTAAAAAAAATACAATTACGTTAAAAAGACTGAAAATACCAACCACCACGGGCAAGGCCGTACGGGTCAGCTAAAACCATCACAATGACCCACTATGATAAAACTGCAAATGTGAATGCATCAAGTGAAGGTTTAATGAGAATGTGCTGAGACTATACGAGGTTAACACAAATACTCCTCAATATATCCTGTCGTTCTGTTAGTGTACAGGGTGTCCAGAGATTACCGACACGAACTTCTCCAGGTTGTTCTATAGATCAAAATAAAAATTAATTAAATAATGTTTTGCCTCATCTTGCTTAGTTGATTGTCTGTAAGTGTTTGTTACAAAACATTTTTATATTGTTTTCTTTACTTTTTATATTTTATTTTGTTCCATATAGCCCAGTCAATAAAAGGTTTGTGTCGGAACTAATTAGTGAAAAGCTGATTTTTTCATGGATGTTAGTTGACTATATAAGGAATATTTTCTGAAAAGTCCCCACCCCTCTTCCTGTTGCTCACCCCCCCCCCCCCTACCCTCATTAAAATTCACTTTTGAAAGACTTCTTTATATCTAAGAGATAAACAGCGATAGAGTCATATTTATTTTGTTATTGTAATCTTTATAATATTATCTATCAAAAAAGTTCTTATCGTTTAAGCTATAAAATAATTATTTTCCGTGTATTTTTAAATTTAAAGTTAAAACATTAATTAATTAATAATTCAATAATTACATGTTTAGCTATTTTTTATTAAATGAGACAAGTTATAAAAAAATTTCTCAAATAAAACTTGTAGGGTATTTTTTAACCTTTATATTGATATAAGTTTTATAAATTTTAGGTGCAGCCAGTTGACACAATCGGCCTGACAAAGGTAGACTGCGCAGGGCACACGAGTCCTCGCGGGCCGGATCAGCGATTTGCATCACAGCGGTCAATCTGCAGCAATGGCCTATTGTTTGGACTTTTATTTGTATAGCTGGTGTAATTATGGGTATTAAGATGGTGAAATTGACGTAAACATTTATTTTATTTTTTCATTTTGACGTGATAACTTCTATTGGCCCGTTGGACACTTTCGCTTGACTATGTTTCTGAAATCTCGAGTCACGCAAACTTTTTGCGTAGACACAAGTCAAAGCATGAAGAGAGAATAGATTATATAGACAAGTAAGTGATTGGAGAGGGAATAGACGATACATTGTATATAATAATAAGTTATTATAACTATTATAATATTAATATAGGATAATATTATATTATAATAAGTATGCGAAAAATAGTGACCATTATAATGTAAGCATTATTTATTTAGTGACTAATGATTTTGAAAGAGGTTTTAGTGTATGCACTCTACATGAGGAGGTAACTTTCAAAAGGCGTTTTGTCACAAAAAATTTTTTTTTTAGATATTGGTATCACTGGATTCCTTTTACAAAATCCTACAACATGTGACCAATATTTTGCATCAAAACAACCTTTGTCCCATTTAAAAACAGTAAACAAAATCTGGGTTTGGAGCAAAAAGCATTTTGTCCATGGTCTGTTTTCAGTTCAAACGGCGTTTTGTCCATTCAGCCAATAGGAGCGTTGCATTATGTAAACAAAACCCAGGTTGCTAGATTACAGCAGAAGCACTGTTGTTTTGTGAGTTAGTTGAGGTTATTAGTGAAGTGTTCACTGTATTGCAAGGTAATATTGAGTGTTAATCTAAAACAAGTTTTTAATTAATTATAATGGAAGAAGTTGATGGTAGTGTAAGTGTTGGAGAGGTGACTGTTGGTAGTAGAAAGAGGAAGAAACAAGGGACAGCACGTGAAAAATCAAAACAGTTGAGGTATTCTAAACCTAAAAGGGCATTAGTTTTTAACCCTTGCACCCACAACACCAAAAGGTTTTCATGCGTTAAATATAAACCAAAACATATGAAAAACTTTAAAGAGCATTTCTACCAAAAACCTAACAAAACAAGGCAAGATGTAATCATAAGTAATTTAGTTACTACTAGGCCTGTGAAACGGCGTAGGCCTAGGCCTGTTGTTTTGAGTAAAAAAGGTAAGCCAGGTGGCGAGCACTCTTTCAATGTAACCTACTATTTACCTGCGGAAAACAATTTGAAAATTCCGGTTTGCAAAAAGCTATTTTTAAATGTAACAGGAATTGGCACAAAAAGATTGAATAACATTATCCATAAAGTAAATTGTGGCCAGGCTATAGAAGAGAGGAGGGGAGGGGACAGGAAAAGTATTCTTAGTCAAGCAAAAAAACAAAATGTAAGGCAATTCATTAGCAAACTACGGGGAACAGAATCCCATTACAACAGGGCAAAGTCGAAGAGGGTGTACCTAAGCTCTGAACTTAGTATAAGAAAACTGCATGGTCTGTATAATCATGAAGCTAATGAAGAATTGAAGGTAAAAAGCAGTATGTTTCGTAAAATATTTGTTGAAGAATTTAATATCGGCTTCAAATCACCCGCTTCCGACACATGCAGCACATGCTGCTTATTGAAGGAAAAAATAAAAACGCTGCTCCTGGTTCCCATCAAAAAATGCAGTTGATGGTCGAAAAAAGAGTGCATTCTCAGAGGGCAAAAGCTTTTTACAGCCATATGAAGGAAGATGTGCCGAATTCCATAAGTTATTGTTTCGACTTACAACAAATCCAGCCGCTCCCTAAGTGTCCGATTCAAGAGGCATACTACGCCAGACAAATAAATTTCTACAACTTGTGTATTACGGATTTGGCGACAAAGAACCCGATATTTTATACATGGACAGAGGAACAGGCCGGAAAAGGTAGTTTGGAGGTAGTCTCAGCACTTTTTTCACATCTGAAAAATGCAGATTTTCAAGGTAGGCCTAACCTTTGTTTGTTTTGTGATGGGTGTGTTTCACAGAATAAAAACAATATTGTTTTAAGGACTCTAGTTCACTTTCTCCAAACTTCAGACACCACTATAAATAAAATAATTTTAATTTTTCCTGTCCGTGGGCATAGTTTTTTGCCCGCTGATAGAGTGTTTGGCAGAGCGGAGAAAATTTTAAGGAAAAATGCTGTGATTTTGAGCAAGGAAGAATATTATTCATGTTACAACAGCATTGGACAAATCAAGAAAATAGGCGAAGATTGGGACTTGTTGGACACAAAATCTCTCAGTACTTACTACAGAGATTTGGCTAATATCAGTGATGTGAAGCGTATTGTAATAAAAGTGAAAGAACATGGTGATGAACTTGAAGTTATAAAGAAGGCTACCCTAAACAAGGATACGGTTAACACTACTTGCCAGCCTACCAAGAAGAAAACTGTTAAACCTACTCGCCAGTCTACAAGGAAAAATACCGTTAAACCTACTAACCAAAGAAGCAACACAGGTGACAAATTTGTTATTGTTAAGGGTTTAATGAACTACAGGTTTGACTCTGAAAATGAAAAGTTTATTTCATTGAGGAAGAAAGGTAATATCAACCTAAAGAATGTGCAGCTGCCAGAAGTACCACTCAGCCACCCAATTACTACTGAGAAGAAGAAGGATGTCGAGAAGCTCTTGAAGAAGATGTTTGGTGATGGTTGGGCCACTGAAAACATTGAAAATAATCGCCTAGACTGGTACAGGGTTGTACTTTTTGACTCTCCAAGTGTTGAAAATGACGTAGAAGATGAGGAAACATGTGACTGTTTAGAAAATGAGAGATGTGAACTGCATATTTAAAAACTTGTGACTGATTTAAAAACTAAATCAATAAAAAGTGCCATTATACTAGGCCTAACATTTATGTTAAAGTTAACAATCATAAAAAATGCAATAAATAATAAAACATTTTCACAAACTTACTTGTTAATTTAGAACAAAGTTTGTTTAACAATGATTTCTGAATAATAAAATGTATTATTTTCAAACAGCGTTTTGTCCCTATGTTATTTCATCAAACCGCATTTTGTCCATTGAGTTCGTTCAAAAGGTGTTTTGTCCATATTTAAAATACAAATTACTAATTTTAGGAGAAAGGAATATTTCTAATCCTTGATTAAATAGGTGTTTTTAGTTGTTATAAGTTTATTTAGGTAGAATTTGTTTCTGTAGGGTAAATATATCTCATGATATACGTTTTTTGTCATTCCTGTAAAGTCGGATTACTGTGACGAAACGCCTTTTGAAAGTTACCTCCTCACATAGAATTCTAAGAATAATTCAATATGTAAGGGATAATTATAATAATAATTATTATTATATTTGTGCGTTTTAAGTTTTGTAAAGAAGATTGATTTTTGTCTAACTGTGAAGTAAGTTTAGACAAAATTTTATATTTTGTACCTTTGACAAAGTAATATTTTACATTGTTTTATTTTACGTTAACTTATTATTACTCACTTAAATATAAAATTTAGCTTCATATTACAACAATGGAGGTCATACACGTTAATGGAGTATCCATTCCTCACAGAGTAGTTTTTTCTAGGCCAGATGGACAATTCTTATTCTACTCTTTGGTAGGGTTGAGCATCGATAGCCGATGTTTTCAAAACATCGATGTTTTTATGTCGATGATCGATGTTTTTTACATCGATGGAAATCAACCTATAATTTTGCCACATCGATGATTCTCCCCGACATCAATGTTCTTAAATATTTACAGTATTTTTTGTGCATTTATTTTGATAAAATAATCATGAATTGACATACTGAGTTCGACATTAATTAAGAAGAACCTTGTTTTCATTGACCGAGCGTAAGCGAGGTCTCCGTTTTAACTCGACCGTTCGGCATTTCGTCTGTGTGTCTGTCTCACGATTACGGCCAAACGCCTTGTCCGATTTTGATGATTTTTTGCATGAATAATCCTTATTCCTAGGCCGAGCCATGTACATATACGTTTTTTTCCATTTTTCATTTTTAACCCCTTAAATAAAATAAAAATGACGGCCGGACCGTTTCTCTCAGTGTAAGCTTTTTTCCAAAGCCAGTTTGTGGCTTAACCGTAAGTCGAATTTAAAAACTAATAATATTTTGCTAAAAGCAAATTAAATTTTAAACAAAATTGTATTCTTGATTTTATCCGTATCTCTAACGGTAAAGCTCACAGAATGGCCGTAAACTTCGAATTTGTTAAACATCGTCTAAGTTTTTTGTATTTCAACCATGTTTTTATACGTTTATTCTAAACCAATTCAAAAGTGTTCCATAGCTTTTTTGTAGATAAAGGTTTAAATAATTCATATATGCCAGTAAAAAAATTATTGAAGTAAAATTAAGAAAGTTACTAGCTCAAGAAACAACCACGTTCAGTAACGATAGGAAAATGTTTCACCTTAGGCCTACATAAAAAGTAGTAAAAATTATTGTAATTTTTTTCATAAATGTAAAAAAGTTTCGTAATTTAGTTCTAAATAGAATTGTATAAAAATATTTATCAATTTCAAATTTCTTATTTTGAAAACACCAGTTTTTATGTTCATACTACAAGACTGCTAACGAAACTAGACCTGTTTTGAATAGTAATTTAGGAATATATCCTTTGCCCAAAAATGGCATATTATTATAAGAAAGTGTAGAGGATAAATAAAAGAATTGAACTGTATACCTGTAAATTATCATTGTAAATTTCATAAAAGTATTTGACTTAGCTTTACTTGAATTACAAAAAACAAATGAAACCTCGCGGTGATAAAGGACATACAAAAAATGACCGTAGGACACCGTGAGAAGTGTTGGTACATGGGTTGAGATCACTATCACGACGTTTTAACATCGTTTGTTTTCATTATTTCTAATATTGGAATATGATATGGAACTTAAGTTAACTTATGATACATTGTTAAGTTTGAATTATTTAAGTATGTAAATATTTAATTGTATGTTGTCCCTCTATAACGGGATATTTTTAGCTATCTTATGCATTATTAACCTAAATAAAACACAATGCCTCTAAAAGAAAATCTTTAGCAGTTAAAGCTCAAGAAAAGAAATAAAAACGAGAACTAGAAAGCCCGGAATCGCGGGAATTGTAAATAATGTTTCACTGGCTAAACCTTGTGCTTACTTCCTTACTGGCACACTATTTTTAACCTAAGCTCAAAACCTCATTTGTTATTTAAACGAGCGAGGTCTACTGTTCACAGAACTACTAGTAAGTCAACATCATATATAAATGTATGATTTACGTTTATACAAAATTTAGCCACGGTGGCCGTGGTTGTTAAAGCGTCATTGCTTTATCAATCGTCATGGCAACCATCAATAGAAAGGTTCCGGGTTCAATTCCCATTGACCCCGAATAATTTTCTAAATGGTTTCTTAACAGACATCGTTGGCTGTGGTTCGGATTCCACGTAAAACTGTAGGTCCCGCCTTAAGTGCAAAACAGTAGGACGTTAAACAAAAAAAAAACAAAAAAAATTATACAAAATTTAAGAGTTTAAGATACAAAATTTACGTTTTGTATCGATTAGTTAACACTTTCACTGCTAAGGGCGCACATGTGAGCTTGACACTGAACACTATAAGAAGCGGCCGACGCACAGTGCTTCACACGCCGTATTGGGAGTATTTTCAATATACAATTGCGTTTGTAAAATTTTGTTTATAAAATTGTTAATGTTTTTTATATTAGGAGAGTCAGTTTAGGTTCGAGGGATTATTTTTAACCCTAAGTTATTAGGGCCGTTCCATTATCCACGTACTGGCTAAAACCGGCACCGGCAGGTGTCAAGAAGCAGAACATGTTTTGTTTACTGTCAAAACACCATCACGGACCACCCACCCACCACTCCTACTGCTGTATTGCTATTTACCATATCTTAAAATTGTTTGTTTGATTTTGGGTGGTCAATTTTTAAATGCTTTCTTACAGAGCCTCTAGTATAGTCTCTCAAACTCTCCGCTTGTTGCCGTTCTAGGCATACTCAGATTGATAATTGAATGGTATTTGGATTTAACGATATATATTAACTAAACTTATTAAAAATTCCTAGAATCCTGGATCTCAACAAATGATTTATTCATTCAAATAAAACCTTTCTAAAACATTGCTTTATATTGTTTGCATAACCTTATTTTCTATATAAAATGCACCTTTGATGTACTAATTCCATCAGTTACGTTTTCATGCAGTTGAACTCTTTTTCATTTTCAAACAAAGCGGACACATTTACCTCTAAGTACGTATAACTCGCACACGTGTTTTCAGAAAACATTCACTATTGAAATGACCTAATTACTATGAACATCTGTTGGAAGATTGTAAAAAAATGTATACCGACTGTAATATAAAAGATATTCATATCGTTTTATGTATCTATTTCTTTACCTTTTCTGTGGGTAATATAGATGTATATCTCATGCCGTTAAAAGCTTTGCATTCATTTTATGCTTAAACAGAAGTGCTTTGCAATATAGATTAACGAACGCGCGTAAATGTGGAATAAAAATTTATTTTTTAGTTTGTATGGTGGCACCAGCCTAGCTATGTCCAGACACGAAAGTTTAGCGAGAGAATATAATGTGAATGAATCCAACATTTAAACTAACAGGAAGTAACCAAACGTTTTATTCATACTTTTTGTTTTACATTTTAGTAGACTATTCAGTTTGAATGCTAAAAAACAATAATAAACAGACATTTTTAACCAGAACAATAATAACTACATCAACATCACACAAGTGCTAACAGGGACAGAACAGGGCATGGTTATTTTAGAAGCTTCCTCTTTAAGATTGGGAAAGTTACATCGCCAAGCTGCAAGATGTGCGGAGCACTAAGAGATGATGATGATTGCACTATATTTGAATGCAGTAGATGGGATATGGAGAGGCAAAGACTGTCCATCACGAAGGTGGTGACAGCTAGAAACATAGGCAAGGTGATGCCAGCGATTTATGAAAACTGGAACTCGATCTCTTAATTTTTAAGAGCTGTTTTAGTCAGCAAGGAAGAAGAAAATCGCTTTTAATAATAAACAAGAAAGGATATAAATAAAGACCAGAAATAACAAAAAGAGCCCTGGCGTAGTGCGCAAGCGGTCCCAGACCGGGAACTCTGGAGGAGGAGAGGGTTTTATTCAGTATGAGTCTAAATCGTAAGGGATGCGTCTCTGGGTAAGACAACGCCCATGAAAGATTTCCGCCTTCCTTAAAAAAAATAGCTACAGCGGGTATAACAGACCTCCCATGCAAACGAATAATTTAAAAAAATTTGTTTCAAGTAAACATCCACTACATCATACCTAAAGAAGGGTATTGATTTTGGATTTATACATATTTGAAATAATAAACATAGGTCTAGTCTTAACATCATGTAAAGGTTCTTTGAAAATGAAAAAAAAAACTACGTATTGACTTACTTGGTCCCGTTTCTAGGTGGTGACCCTATTTTTTTTTTACTATCATTGAGAGGCTTATTTCTTACAACTCAAAAATGTACCAAATATTACTAATTATTACCCTTTCAAACATTGCACAAGGGTAATCATTTAATATTTAAGATACGGGGACATTAGAAGCCCATATTTACAAAATATCAAATTGCAATATAAATCGAGTTAAAAAAGGGCTCTGACGATAAATATTTTTTTATTTAACCATTTCGTAAGAGCCAAATTGAAAATTTTCTAAAATCGGGAAGTTATTGGTTTCACCCCGTTTTTTGAAAATCGAGTATTCATCAGATCTCGACGTTTTGAGGTCCTATTAATCTTCCCTGACCACTCCCGAGAGGGTGTCACCCTGTCTGTATGTATGTGTGTGTGTATGTAAGTATGTGACCCGCTTATAACTTTTGAACGGCTTAACCGATTGGATCCTACCAAACGGTGTTCTAAAGAGTTCTATCAAACTTAGATTTCTTGAAAATTTCAACTAATTCGGACCGGTAGGTTCTGAGAAATTCCGAAAAAAGTAAGAAATAAAAAATTTTCAAATCAGGTTGTTTTGGAATAACTTTTAAACGGCTTTACCGATCAATTCCAAAATCTAATCAGCTTTTAACCTTGAAAAGCGACGTCGATCGCTACCAGTCCGGTCAAAATCGGTTAATTCGTTCTTGAGATATCGTGAACGAAAGAAAACCGAAAAAGTGTTTTTTCTCAATTTCTCCGAAATGTTTCATCAGAAAAATTTTTGTTGCCGATTCTTCAATGGACTTAAAAAACTGCATCGATTGCCGCAAATTGCATAAAAATTGGTTGATTCATTCAAAAGTTATGGCAGTTCAAAATTTCCAAAAATAGTGTTTGTTGTAATTAAACTTAGCGGGAAGTTACATGGATAGCCTTTAGGGTCAACCGTTTTCGAAATTTTTTTGTCACTAATCTAATCGATCTTGAAAACTATAATTTGACACCAATTACAGTCGTTTTCGAATGTTTTTGTCCATCCCTTCTCACCCCATTAATAAAGATGCAATGGGTGTTTTACATCACAAAATAATTTTCTCCCAAATATTACGTCATATGTGTATCAAGTTTAGTTTAAATGCGTGCATACGTTACAGTTAAGCTGGAAAAATATATTCATCCATATATACTTCCTTTTACTTTCTCACTATACTATAGTACTATAGTATAGCAAAAAAATCGATGCTGTGATTTTTGTAGAAATATCCGTTTTGGGACCCCCTGAGTCCAAAAAATTGGGTTTTACAAAATGTATATCTGTATGTATGTATGTACGTGTGTCTGTATGTATACAAAGCTAGTGCGAAAACTATTCGATCGATTTCAAACAAACTTGCACCAGACATGTCAAGTAGGCCTGTATAGATGCACGAAAAACGGTTTTGAAATTTTTTGAAAAACAACCCCCATTTTGGCAAAAAAACCCCAAAAAATCAACGATTTTGATAAAATTTGTCTTATTGTAGCCTTTATTGTACCCTACCACATGCAAAAAACAGCATCTTTCTGAAAATTCTCGTTTAGCTAATAATAATAAGTGATTTTGGGGTTTTTTGGCCATAAAAGGGATTATTTTACAAAATTTTTCAAAACCTTTTTTCGTGCATCTACGCAGGCTTAATTGACGTGTTTGGAGCAAATTTGTTCGAAATCGATCAAATAGTTTTATCTCTAGCTAATAATAATAATATTTATTAGTTAATCTCCTTGATTAAAATCACCTCTCCTACCCCTCCTACAATAATGAAGTCACTGTGAATCTGTTTAATAATTTAAATATGTTTGTGAGAAAGTATGTGCCAGTTTCTGGTTCCGTTTATTTTATTACTAACTGACTCGTGCGAAAATTGCGGAAGTTAGGAGTACTTACTCGATTTAATTTAGTTAGTTACGTTTATTCATTTACGATGGTGTATAAACAGTTTGTAACTATTTATAACGCTTTACGTTGATTTAATTGGATTATTACAGCTGTCATATTAGTTAAACACTAAACAGAATGTTAATAGATGGCGCTTTTCATTAGGAACTATATAATATGAAGTATAATATAAAAAATTTTAAATAAATTTTTGTAACGAAAACATGAATTTTAAGCTGTTTGTCTATTTTTCGTCAATAGCGGGGAACATAAGTTTTAAAATGATGAATGATTTTGATGAAGAATTAAGGGATGGAGATATAGCTTAGCGACAAAAAAAAAAAAAAACACCTTTGAGAAATATTGTAAAAGGATATTAACCTAACATAAAAAAGATGTTATTTGTTAAGAATAATAAATTGATTCTAAAGTTGGTGTATATGCGTGTAAATGCATTCAAGAAACGCGTGTTGCTTCATTATATAGACCAAACCGAAAACTGTGTTGTTAAATTTTTGATACGAATCAGCCGGTTTATTTGTTTTAGGGCTGGGAGTGAATCACCGGATTTTCGACTTTTTTACGCATTAAAATTGAAATGTGTCTAAATTATTTGTTAGTGGACATCTACTATCCCCTTAACAATATATCTTTAACATTTCGTATTGCTATCTTCAGAAGTTCTTTTCTATATATATGTTAATTCTATGTAAAACAGGTCAAAGCAGCTTATAAATTTAGGACTAGATACAGGTATAGAAAATAGTAGAAAATAAATACAATTACATAAGTTTTATATTTCTGAAAGTTAAAAAATACAGGAAAATATAGAACTAATAATACTTTGAATGTTTTGGTGTTTCTTTCATATGTATTTCAAACCTTGATATTGACGATCGATTACCTGTATATTATGCAATTTACAATTTTATATATGCTACATCATAATATCTTACGTCCATCTTTCGTTAGTGCGTAGTTAAACTATTTAAATGTGTTTAAAACACAAACGATTAAAAATCAATGAAAATGTTTTAATAGTCTAATAATATTTACGTATTAGTAGGTATATTTATTAAAATAGATTTTCTCAGATAAAGGAGATCGCACAGCCTATTTTGATTGCAGAGTATTCCAAATTTAATTAAAATTCAGAACTTTAAGGAAAGTTTAACACTAATTTGAAAAGGAACTTTTTGGGCTCCGTACTTCAAAAGAAACAGACATTCTTTAGATATTCTTGGATATTCTTTAGATAAGGACAAACAATATTTTAGATATTTCAAAAGTCTGAACTTAAAACTCAATTTTCATTGACTGTCGTATGAGGTGTAGTTATAGTCTCTGCAGGGACTTTTTCTTCCTGAGGAAAACTCCGAGATTATAGTGTGACTTTTATAAAATGTTGTATTATTTATTTGCTGTCATCTGTAGTTTCTATTTTTACTTTACCTTTTATGTGGCTACATGTTTCACTGCCACAAGCAGCATCATCAGTCCAACTATCTATGTCCACTCAAACACTCATATATATATATATATATATATACACACAAAACACTTAACGCTTTATTTTACATACTAGGTGCCTTAAAAGTCCCACTCCCCACCTTTAACTTTTGTGTTTGTTAAAACAAACAAATTTCCTTTGGGGATAGATATCTTACTTAGCCCAAAGCATCTTTTGAAGCAATCGGACATTTTGAGTGTCCCCTAAAAATGGGGGATTTTGGGGGCAACTCAAAATTTTTAAATGGGAGTATGGTCATGTGATACCTCATTTTAAACGTCTATTAAGACTAGAAAAATGACATAAATAAAATAAAAATCGGACCACCCGAAACAAAATGGCGGCCCTAAACGTGTTGAAATAAATCGACATAAAGTTGCTAATATCTCGAACAGGAAGAGTTTTTAGAAACAATTTCAAGAGACAAAAAATGTTTATTTCAAAGTGCTTGACCTAAAAATTGCTTTCAAATCGATTTCGTAAAATTTATTTTTTACAAAATTGTTAAGATGTACGAGTCGACGACTTAAAATTTACGAAATCGATTTGGAAGCAATATTTAAGATCAAGCACTTTCAAATAAACATTTTTTGTTTCTTGAATTTTTTTCTAAAAACTCTTCTTTTTCGAGATATTAGCAACTTGATGCCGATTTATTTAAACACATTTAGGGCCGCCATTTTGTTTTGGGTGGTCCGATTTTTATTTTCGTTATGTCATTTTCCTAGTCTTAAATATACCTTTAAAATGAGGCATCACATGATCATACTTCCCATTTAAAAATTTTGAGTTGCCCCCAAAATCTCCCATTTTTAGGGGACCCTCAAAATTACCGATTGCTTCAAAAGATACTTTGGGCTAAGTTAGTATCGTTCCCCAAAGGATATTTGTTTGTTTTAACAAACACAAAAGTTAAGGGGGGGGGGACTTTTAAGACACCTGGTATATTTTCATACATTGGTCGTAAACGTCAAATAAATTAAATAAGTTGAAACAATAATAAATTAACTTTACACTTGAGAGGTACCTCATTTCAGTGTGTCGCTTCCTACGAGACTGATTTGAAAAGGTAAATGTGCAGTTCTGTTCAATTCTTATCAGATTGTACCTTATGCCCTACTAGGTTTCCTCAAGTCTCTTGACGAGTACGACCAATGTACGAAAATATATGTAAAATTAAGTGTTAAGTGTTGTGTATATATGAGTGTTTGAGTGGACATAAAGAGCTGCCCTGATGATGCTGCCTGTGGCAGTGAAACATGTAACCACATAAAAGGTAGAATAAAAATGGAGACTACAGTGACAGCAACAATAAATAATAGGTATAAAATATATGTAGTTCAATAATGAATATAATAAAATTTAACTAAGTACAGTCAGTGAACTTTTGGTAATGCGGGGAGAGGGGGTACAACCCAGAAGTGAAAACCTAAGTTTCAGCGATTTCTAATCGCCCCTTACCAGTTCCTACTTTGAGCACCATCCATACAAAGAGGATTAATTAATTGTGATAAATAAACCTTTTGAATGTTGGCTATTAGCGCCACTGCCGGCTTGAATCGCAAGCCGCGTAGTCGTTGGAACATGCGTTCTTAATCTCGTGTTTCGAATTCTATTTATAACTGAATAATCAGGGAAATAACTTTAAATTATTAAGAAGGCTTAATATCTTTTACCTGCAATCTTAAAATGTTAAAATTATTGTTTGTAGCCCCGAAAATGCAAAATAATTTATGTAGTAAATATGATATATTTATAAAGCTATTACTTCAATGAGCAATAAAATAATCAGGTTTCCTGCTGTTTCTCCTATCTATTAATCATAACCAGAACATTGTATTAAGAATTTTATTAAAAGGTGTTGCCGTCGATATTTTCAATTGTGATTTATAAGTTTTGATTTAAAAGGTTCATAAGTTTTTAAGTTGAAAAACGGCATTGAAACACGTAAGTACGAAGTCTAATTTTTCGCTGTTCAATGCAAGATGAAGAAGACCTATCAAACTGTGTTGTTTGGTATCTTGTATTATTCCAAATATTCCAGAAAATCTAATAACAAACAATTTTCGAAAAGCACGAATTTCTAGAAAACTTCTAATTGAGTTTGAAACACACTATATTGGATAGAAAAACCATAGTTTTTTTTAAATTTTATAAAAAAAATATACTGTATTATTTTTCGTTTTTTAGTGAGACTTTTTTAAAGAGTTTAGACAACGATATTATCATTCGAAATAGCAAACTAAGCATGTTATCAATCACTTAATTAAATCAGTTTCCATATTTATCATTTTAATTGGTTAATTGAATTAGTTTGAAAAAACTCTGACAGTGAGCTTGTATTTGTTTATTTTTTTTCAAATTAATTTAACAGAAACCTTTAATATCTTGCAATAATGTAGTTTTATAAAATTACATTACATACTTAATAAACACACTATGCAATTAAGTGTGTATATATGCACAAACTTAATCCATCTTATCCATCTTTCGCTTAGTACGTAATTGTAAAACCATAAATAAAAGAATTCAGTGATATTCTCACTATAAAAAACTCCTGTCACTCTCGGAAAATCTACGGCCCTAATTTGCATGCGTCAGGATCCAGGTCAACGCTATCCCCACCAATCTACCCCGATCTGTGTGCCCCTTTCACAATAGAAACTGTGGCTCTACTGCGCGTGCGTCACGATCTACGTCACTGCTACTCCCCTCTATCCCGATCCAAAAGCTGCATGTCTTTATCAAAACTCTGGCCCTACTGTAAACAAAAGTGTAAACAATTTCAAACGAAACGGTAAAATAAAACCCCATTCAGTAAAATAATATGCAAACCCGCAAGCGTAATACGGATAACCAGTTTAACAATACGCAAATCAGTTTACAAATATTCAAACCAGCTTAACAATAGAAAAATCAGTTCGCAAAACTGTAAAACGTTTCTTACAAAACTTTAATCAATGCGCCATACAGTAAAACAATACCAAACCAGTTTACCAATAGACAAACCAGTTTAACAATAGAAAACCCAATTTAACAATTCACAAAACTGTAAAACGTTTCATGCAAAACTGAAAAAGGTTTCATACAAACCTGTAAAACAATACGCCATACATTAAATCAATAAGCAAAACCATAAATATAATACCCAAACCAGTTTAACAATTCGGTTACGAGTTTACGCAGAACAGTTTAAAAATGCGTAAACCAGTTTACAATTTGGAAAGCAGTTCAACAATACGTAAACCAATTTAACAATAAGCAAATCTGTAAAACAATACCTACGGATGTCTATAAAAACGTAGGCACATCTTTTATTGTTAAAACTTATGCCGTAATGAACTATCTAAAACAAATTATTCACACAATCAAAACCTCAATGTTAAACTCGCTTCAAATAAAATAAACCATTTTAAATATAAACTGGGAAACGAATGTAGATAAAAAGAGACAGGAGGTTGCGGAGGAGTTGGCACTTATGGGAGCACAGCAGTGGAAATATACTAAACTGTTACTGTGACAATATAGTCTGTCACAGTTTCAGTAACTATATTTATTGCACGTCAAGGTTGATGTTACATACTTTTCCGTTCTATTGTTGATAGTTAAAATTACTTCCATCTGACGGATACAACTCAATGTCAGGTTATAACCTTTGCCTTGTTGTTGGTTTCCAGTATCCGTCAGTCTAACTTTCGAAATATAGTGTTAATAATCTTTCTAAAACTACAAGATCTTACTTTCTTACATTGAAATTAAGAAAAGAACTTAACGTCTCGAAATGTTATACTAAAATATCAAAGCCTATTTGTTATTTTGTGTTTTAATATAAATAATAAATTTTAAAGGGTACATGATTTATAGTCTGTATTTGGCATTTATTATAAAGACTCAATTTACCAAAAAAATAATCAACCGATTTCCTATACTCATTTCAAAATGGCAGCCATGTACATTCTTTTAAAAATAATATTTGTAATTTGAACTGGTAAATAAAATCAACTTGAAAACTGTGATCACTGCTGAGATATTATGAATTAATCTAAAGGAAACGACCTCAAGTTGGTAGGAACAACAAAAACATTTACAAAACGTAAAATAAAGTTTGAGCCTGTAAATAGTTTTAAAACATGTGTCCGTTTAAAATGTTTGTTTGAAATGTATTTTGTTGAAAATACTCCTTTTTATTTGGTTGCTATTAGTGCATATATATACAATATACTAGCTGGCCCGATCCGGCTTTGCACGGATAGACAAATCAAAGTTAAATGTATGTTCGGTAGTAAATTTGACCCCCCGAAACCCCCCTAAAATTATAAAATTTTTTAAAACCTATCTTAGCGAGTACCTAGAGCCCTAGAGGAAGCTACCTACCAAATTGCATTCCAATCCG
>JAGFPH010005275.1:73793-96656 GCA_018207615.1 Philaenus spumarius
AATACAACGCCAATAAGATAAAAGTAATAAATAGAACGAAATAACCGTAACTAAAGATAAAGAATCCATAAACACACAGAAAACCCGTCATGTAAGAAAAATAGTACCATTTGGTAGAGAGATAACAAAACACCGAGGGAAGAACTCGCCCCTACGATAAATCGAGTCCGGATGAATCATAGGAAAGGGTGAGAAGGGTAATCCAATACAACACATTTCAGTAAAACATATAGAATAAGCAGAGAAATAGAGAAATAATGGGGACGTGTCGAAGTTGACGATAATCGATAGTTGGCTGAGGATTAATTTTATCCTTTGTGACTTCCGACGCCGACTGGACCTTGGGGTTGTTTCTGTATCTGGAGTCGATTTAGTTTTCATTGTCGCGCGACTAAATAAGTTATTAACTATTATGAACCTAAACGAATTCCGTAAATTGTTTTCAATTAAGTTGTTCTATGACAAAATTTCGAAAAATCAGGAAAATTGCGGCCAATTATCGCAGCATATTGGTAGGTTCGAAGACCTTAAAATGAAAATGAAAATAAATAAACGGTACCAGGAACTGGCACATACTTTCTTACAAACATATTTAAATTATTAAACAGATCCACTGTGACTTGTAGGGTGGGGTAGGAGAGGTGATTTTTTATTAAAGTTGGAGATTAACTAATAAATATTACTATTATTATCTAGAGAGAAAACTATTCCATCGATATCGAACAAATTTGCACCAAACATGTCAATTAGGTCTTTATAGATGCACGAAAATAAGTTTTGAAATTTTTTTAAAAACAACCCCCTTTATGGCCAAAAAACCCCCAAAAATCAGTTACTATTATTATTATTATTAGCTAAACGAGAATTTTTAGAAAGATGCGGGTTTTTGCATATGGTAGAGCACATTAAAGGCTACAATTAAACCAAATTTTATCAAAATCGTTAGAGCCGTTTTTTTTATAAAAAATTTATAATTGATTTTTTGGGGGTTTTTTGGCCAAAAAGGGGGTTGTTATTCAAAAATTTTCAAAACCCTTTTTCGAGCATCTATACAGGCCTACTTGACATGTCTGGTGCAAATTTGGTTGAAATCGATCGAACAGTTTTCTCTCTAGCTTTGTATACATACCAGACATACAGACAGACATTTGTAAAAACCACTTTTTTGGACTAAGGGGGTCCCAAAACGGATATTTCCACAAAAATCTTAACATCGATTTTTTTTTTGCGATCACTATACTTTCTCTATACTACAGTATAGTGAGAAAGGAAAAAGGAATTAAATTATAAAAAGTGGATAAGATGTTTTATTCACATCACCGTTAAGAGTAATAAAAACGTTTATCGCTGTCAATATTTATCTAAAGGCAGTCACTAATAAAGAGCGACAAAAAAGTATACATTAAAGCTTTAACCGGACAAATTCGCTGTAAGCCGCAAATTTAAACATTCCGCAAAATAATTATTTTAAAGAAATTTCAAAATTCCCTATTGACCCGACTTGATTTGATTTTTTAATTCTAAGCCGAAGGTAAAACAAACGGGTGAATATCTCTTATTGATAAGTTTTGAGGTAAAAGCAGTTGTAATTTTTTTAGACTATGAGATTCTTACAAAAAAAAACCTTATATTTGTTTCTTGCGAATGATCGTAAGGTACCACAATTTCAAAAATTAATGTACGGAATTTATTTGTTTAGTTGGAAGTGGGATATCGAGTAATTAATTAGTGTTGTTACACAATAAAATCATAATATAGGCAACAAACTATACATTTATAGTAGCAAATGACCGTCCCAAATATCGTTTGCCCATATAACCACGCAAACATTACATCGATATGTTTTCTTATTGTATGATCACAGACGGTTTTAACATTTTAGACACAAATTAATTTGAAAAAGTAAGCAAATTTCTGACTCAAATACAAAATTACTTTTAATAAGATACTATAAAAACATAATATTAGGCAGACCTAGACATCTGTATTTCCATGTTACACAGGCGGATGAAATACATTTATAAGTACACAAACCAAAACACGACATCAAGCTCGCACATTCAATGCCCGTTATTTTAATATTTCCTTTTAAATGACAATTTAAAGGATTTAGATCTATGCTAGTTTTTTCCCAGTTTTGGCCTTCTTTTCTATTATGTCTGGACTAAGTTCTGCGTTGGAAGACTCTGGGAGGTCGCTGTTTTAACATAAGGTTGGACCGGCGATGTTCTTATGGAACCCTAACAATCGGAAAATACGAAGCAAGCCTTCACATACTCTAGTGTAATTTATTCTTTAGTAAACCGATTGTTTACTTATTAGATTACAACTGCTTTCAACAATGTATTTATTACCATTACGTTTTGAGGCAGGTACCCTCCGTTTTAAATAAGTATAATAATAGATAGATTAGTAGCATTATTTATGGATTCACACTGACCGAAAACGTCAGTTGGCTTGCATACAAAGAATAAACTGAACTTAGGGTTTAGGTAGTCATGGGGGGGGGGGGGGGGCTTTAGGGTGGAGTACAGTGTGATTGACACTGCGTATTGGAGAGGATTTCTTGTATAGCAGACAAATTGTACACTTTCAAATAAACAAGCAGCGCGCACAACGACGGCAGCCAACGGACTATTCGCTACTTTCGCAGTTTTATTAAAATACAGAAATTTGTTTTGAAATTGTTTGAATTTTTCAAAGAGAACAAATTACATATTAGTAACTACCACAAACTTTCCTCAAGGAAATCATTTTAGTTAGAAAACGTAATTGTGTGCTTTCAGCTGACGATAATATAAGTATCAAGTGCTCTAAAATTACAAATGATCAATATACTGTATAACCAATTCAAAATTAATAACAAAACAATTCAAAACATATACTCCTCCAAACGGTACGACTCGAAGGAGAAGTAGAATATTATAACAAATTTAAGTAAAATTAAAGTGAGATAATTCTAAATTAAACACTGAAATAAATCAGTAAAAAGTATTTTTTTAAATACAAAATTTTCCTGTGAAGCAAAACGCTGACGGTGGACAAAGGTTAAGGGCAGTAAAATTAATTAAAAGAGGGGCGTAACGTTTCAAGGTTGTGCTGCAGTGTGTAAACTTCACTGAACCTATTTTTATAAGAAAGGGGCGTAAAGTTTCAGAGTGTTTATAGAAATTGGTTTTGTTAAGTGATTGCATGAAATCTATACAGAGTGGGGAAGCAGAGTGGTCGATTGTCTAAAGGCGCTAGTCCAAGCTGTTTTTGTTGGAACACAGGTTGCGTAGGTTCGAATCTAGTTAATGGCAATCGATTTATCTGCGATTATTAGGAGTGAAGGCGGCAGCTGAAGATTCAAAAGTTTTACGTTTTGGGTGGTGATTTTTAGTGCCATTGTTAAATAAGTTAAAAATTTAATAATTAGATTTAATATAGAAAGTGCAAATACCAATGCGTTAGTATATTTGTTTTTAATGTATATAAAATTATCGGGAAAAAACGCGTTAAAAAATTTCAATAAAAATTTGTTTTATTAATTTAACCCGGATTTTAATTTTATATAATTAAAAACGCCTAAGAAGTAATAAACAAACACGTTTCATTTAAGTACAAAACAAGCAGTAGGCTACATTTTACAGTAAACCATAACGGTTTGTTTTACACGTTCACTGCTACACAAATTTCGTATTTAGGTACTATGCTAGGAGCTGACCTTTTACTTTTTATATTTATAGTCTAAATGAGTAGAAATTACATTATTATTTATTTTTGAAACGTTCTACGTAATAATCACTAATATTTTAAAGCGGACGCACATGTGCGTCCAAAGCACATAGGCTTAAAATTGGCAAAAATTCTCCCAATGGGCGTGTGAAGCACGCAATGCATTGTGTATTGAAAATACTCCCAATAGGGGATTGATGTGTGGAGCACGCAATGCATTGCGTATTGAAAATACTCCCAAAACTGGGGTTGGCTTGTGAAGCACGCAATGCATTGTGTATTGAAAATACTCCCAATAAGGGGATTGACGTGCGAAGCACGCAATGCATTGTGTATTGAAAATACTCCCAATATGGGTGTTGGCGTGCGAAGCACGCAATGTATCGCGTATTGAAAATACCCCCAATATGGGGATTGCCGTGCGAAGCACGCAATGCATTGCGTATTGAAAATACTCCCAATACAGGGGTTGGCGTGCGAAGCACGAAATGCATTATGTATTGTAAAATACTACAAATACGGGGGTTGGCGTGCGAAGCACGCAATGCATTGTGTATTGAAAATACTCCCAAGAAGGGGATTGACGTACGAAGCACGAAATGTATTGTGTATTGAAAATACTTAAAATACGGGGGTTGTCGTGCGAAGCACGCAATGCATTGTGTATTGAAAATACTCAAAATACGGGGGTTGCCTTACGAAGCACGCAATGCATTTCGTATTGAAAATAATGCTAATAAAGGGGTTGGCGTTCGAAGCACGCAATGCATTGTGTATTGAAAATACTACCATTACGGGGGTTGACGTGCGAAGCACGCAATGCTTTGTGTTTGAAAATACTCCTAATAATGGGATTGACGTGCGAAGCACGTAATGCATTGTGTATTGAACATACTCCCAATACGGGGTTTGCCGTGCGAAGCACGAAATGTATTGTGTATTGAAAATACTCAAAATACGGGGGTTGCCGTGAGAAGCATGCAATGCACTGCGCGTCAGCCGCTTCTTATAGTGTTCAGTGTCAAGCTCACATGTGCGTCCTTAGAAGTGAACGTGTTAAAGACACGGGCAATGAGGTTAAATACTCAAAAGCGTTTTTCGTTCCTTTTCATTTATATTTTAAATAAACCGAAAGCTGGATACATTTGTGATTTAATGGGCTGTTATATGTAGCTTGTATCGTATGCACATGTGTATAGATAAATGGACATATACACGTTTGAGTTAAATGAAAACATTATAATTTCTTAAATACTTTTTAGAAAAAATATATAAAAGTAAATGCATAAACGGTGCTATAATTATATCATACAATAGAAGCTGTGTGCAGAGTAAACTATTTATCAAAGGGATTTGAATGCGTATAAGCTGTAGTTCTAAATAGCTCTTTTATAAAGTCAGCTTACATCTGCCGTTGCCATAGAAACATTGAATTTACAAAAACTCGCGCATTACATGTTTTTATGTGTTGGCGAGAATGTACTAATTTTTTTATAAAATTCTTTACACGATATAATACCTTTAAAGTTATTTCTGAATAGTCAATAACGAGCGAGTATATCTGTTGACTGAATACACGCAGTGTTATTCTTTGTTCGCGACGTATGATATAAAATCGCATCGTTATTGGATCGAAATATTGAGTTAGTTCAGTAATAAAATGATATCGGTAAATACGAATTGAAGATGGCGGGGAAAAGTGTCAAAACACGAAATAAAATCGACACCTGTAGTTGAGGACTTTCGATAAATACAGCATTGAGTGCTCAGTCCTGTTTGGGGCGATGCTGACCATATCGTGGTTTTACCTTAAATTCTAGAGGTTGTGCAATATGGGCCAAGCTAAAAAGTACTGAAATTGTAATAATTTTAAATATTTTTTTTTAGACAAATATACAAAGAAAAAGGTAGCTGAAAATTTTAGTTTTTAACACACACACAAGGCTATACGCCCTCCATTGAGTTTTAGACAAATCTCTCAGAGATGTTGAAGATCTTCGAACATGTTGATGAGAAGGGCGTGTAGCAAGCTTCTAACGAACCTAGGTAGCAATGGTATAGATAAGTTTAGGCGGGGCATTGTACAGTCAACCCTAGTTATGCTGGCTTATTTATTTACTTTGTGATATCGAGACATTTTAAATAAAAAAATTACTAAACACGCTTAAAATACGATTTAAATTAAAGGCTATTTTATTACTTATAAATTAGTTTATTATAAATTTACTATAGATATAAGTAAATAGAAAAATAGTATATTTACATTACATTAAATAATTAACTGTCCCGCTCTTCAATTCAGTTAATTATTATAAATTAACTGTAGATATAAGAAAAAGAAAAAACAATATGTTTACATTAGGCTATTACCTGATAATATTGGTTGCGCTTATTTGACAGCGATTTGTGGACAAACCAAACATCTGACTGAAAAATGTTTGAAATAAAATATGTAGATCAACAAATTTTCTACAACTTTACCGCTGGAAGTTTCTTTCTACCCTAAAAATAAAAAAATGTTTACGCTTTACTACTTTTTCATGTCCCGATTTAAAAAATTGAAGTATTTGTTATTGTATAAATTCCGAACATTTACTAAACTGGAAGATATTTTTATACTGTTAGATGCAACATATCACGCAGATTACAAATATATAAAATGTGTCCTATTTAAATAATCCTAGTACTGTGCAGAAGCTTGTAATTGAAAGCGCGTCCAATGCTAAAATTGCTCAGCGGCCCTCTAATCGATGGATTTGACACAGACTGTATTTTCCTTACAAAACGACAAAGACTGGTGTTGGAGGGAGAAGGGCATTACTGCTTCAGCGCAAACCACGCGCCATCCTAAATGCTACTACCTATAGCAGAGGCTAATTTTTGAAGATGCGTTCCATCATCATTCGTAACACATTGGCAAACTTTCTTTGGAGTAAAGCTATATTGGCTTCAGAGGTGGCGCAATCTTGCAGGAACGCTGGGAACCAAACGGCAGATTGCTAGCACGACGAAATCTCCTCATATCTTTTGCCAAAGATTAAAGGGTTGATGTCTCTGAAACGTACCTAGATTACGGGCATTCCCGTTATCGTCTTTGACTAAATACGGACGCAGTATGCCTCTCCATGATACAGCACACTTTTTGTTGCGCATTCACTCTGTTTTAACGGAACCTGTCAACAACACTCACCACTACGGCATTACTTGGCGGCTGTTAGTGAACTCGTTCTTGAAACTCTACAGCAGTTCGCATCAAACTAGGACCACTGGAATAACCTGTATCGCACGAGCAAAAATAATGCTCTACGATAAAAACTTTCTCTGGAATGGTAAAAACCATTACCTCAAACGAGAAAGTAATAATAGGCAACAATCAACAATATAATCAGCTGTTCTAAAAACCAACCACAGCTGATTTAAGTTCAGTGCTCTTTATTTTGGTGCTTACTGTAGGCTATATGTGACCAGAAGAATAAGTATATTTGAATTTGTCTATATTTGTATTATATTAATGAAGTACTATTACTTACTATTATAAGGATTTTATACTTTGTAAAATAGGTATCTATACTAATATTATAAGGAGGAAAAATTTGTTTGTTTTTTGTTTTAATTTTTTTTGTATGTAGGGGTAATCTTTGGATTTTTTTAACGTCCTGCTGTTTTGCACTTTAAGGCTAATGAAGACGCGGGACCTACAGTTTTACGTGGAATCCGAACCACAGCCAATGATGTCTGTTAAGAAACCATTTAGAAAATTATTCCGGGTCAATGGGAATTGAACCCGGAACTTTTCCATTTTTGGTTGCCATGACGATTGATACAGCTTTCACGCCGTAACAACCACGGCCATCGTGGCTCTGGGTAATCTTTGGAACTACTGGACCGATTAAAAAATAGTTTTACTAATAAAAAGCTTCACTATACCTGAGTAAGATAGGCTGTAATTCATTTTGATGAAAACATTTTTTATTTCAATATTTATTTCAAATTTGGTCGGAAAAAATTCTTAGGTTAGGCCTAGACTAATGAACCATATTTCTTGAATGTATTTACATTCATTACTAAATCAAAAAAAATAATAAAATAACAGATAAAACAGCTTTTTGCTCTAATATTTCCATTAACACATGATTTGAAACTTTGAAGCAATTATTTGTATTTCTAACTGTTAGGTTAGGTTTTTACTAAAGTGCAGACCTGAACCTTACTGGTTCTTTTAACCTTTATTATTTACCATCTCAGCTTTGGGGTTGTTATTAATCCTACACATTTATTATAAAGAAAACATAACATGATTATGTGTTTAGAAGGTTTCAACGGGAAAGCCGTGCGGAGCACGCAGTGGTTTACCCTAGTACGTTTATATTTTAGTTGTTGTTTGTAGCACTTTAACTACGCTTTAAACTGATAACCCAAATGTTGTTCTATACTGTGTAGGAATTTCAACAAAAAATGTTTTTTCTTGTAACCTTTTTAAAACATTGTTTTCAACTTTCACAGCCAATGACCCTTCGAAAACATTGTTCGACACTAGTAAAACATTCCACCTCAATCGAACGAGAAGTTTCGACGTAAACACTGCTTTACAATGCAGTGAAGTAAATACCACTTTGCAAAGTACGGCGTTTAACGAATCACAGTTTCAGAATCAGATGTAATCGGTGTCGAGGATATTTTAGTAAAGTAGAACTTCGCGTGATATTTGTAACTCTAGTAAGCTCCGTGAGCTTAACAGATTGAATGTAGTCACCTATTGTGCCGTAACCATGGAAACGACACTAATCTGAGACGTGTGTTCCAGTCTGGAGAAACCGAAAGGGATTAAATGCCCAGAACATTGCACGTATTGATGTTGTTAATTGGTTATAACGAGTGTTGCAACGTGAATTTGACAGTTAATTATTTTAATATGAGTGTAAAATATGAGTTTAATACAATCAGCTGATTGTAAAATAATTATTTAGTTTTAATACAGTCCAAGCCTTTTCACTAGGTTTGTATATTTGCTCAAAATTCAATGCATCAGTTAACATGTTTCGCCGCAGTGTTCAATATCGCAATTATAACTATACTAGCTGACCCGTACGGCGTTGCCCGTGGTGGTTGGTATTTTCAGTATTTTTAACGTAATTGTATTCTTTTTAAGTGTTCAGTCAGTCAGTGGTATTTGGCATATATATATATATATATATATATAGATCTTAAATAATAAAGGCACTATTGTCATAAAAATAAAAACTCTGAAATTATGATTTCAGTAACTTTGATCCCCCCTAACCCCTTCTAAAATTTCGAAATTTTTCATACCCTTTTTTTGTGAACACCTATGGCCCTATAGGAAGCTACATACCAAATTTCATTCCAATCCTTTCGGTAGTTTTGAAGAAATCTTGATTTAATATTTTTGATCCCCCCCAAACCCCCCCTAAAATTTCGAATGTTTTGAAACCCTTTCTTAGCGAGCGCCTATGGCCCTAGAGGAAGCTACATACCAAATTTCATTCCAATCTGTTCCGTAATTTTGGAGAAATAGTGGTTTAGTAATTTTTACCCCCCAAACTCCCCTAAAATTTCGAATTTTTTCAAACCCTTTCTTAGTGAGCACCTATGGCCCTAGAGGAAGCTACATACCAAATTTCATTTCAATCCGTTCGGTAGTTTTTGAGAAATCGTGATGAGTGCACTAGTGAGTGAGTGAGTGAGTGGTATTTCGCTTTTATATATATAGATTAATTTAATATGTTAGAACACATAGGCCTAGTAAATAAATGTGCCTTCTTCAACAACTGCAATGAATCGATAAACGAGTGAAGAAGCGCCAGAAAAATATCTGTTATTTTGAAAAGGTGTTACAATCACAAAAAAGACGACAAGGCAAATTTCAAGTATGGTGATACAAATTATCAAGATTATCAGGATGAGTATATAAAAAATATAAATTGTGTACTTAAGACCACACGGGAGATGTTTAAGCTTTTTAACACAACTTACGAAATGAGGAAGCACAATGTTCATTTCAGAGGTATTACTAATTAAACTATACATTGTGTTAACATTAACGAGTTAGGCCTATGGCGCAGGACAATCTGTTACAGTTATAGGACTATACCCAACTCAAATATAGGAAACTAGCAATATGTTCGTGGCCTAACCGGCTGAGGCGCTACGTGATGGACTCTGCTGGTTCGAATCTCGGCAAGACGAAAACTTTTTTTTCAGAAAATGCTTGACGGAATAGAGCGTTTCACAATAGAGCGTTTCAGAAAATGCGTGACATTAAATTCCGATTCACTTGCCAGCAAACACAGCGCCGAGGTACGCCTATATAAGTTTACACTTCAAAAAATACATGCAATTAATTTTAATTGTACAGCATCTTATAAGAAAAGAATACTGTAATGGGTAAATGTTTAAGAAATTTAAGGGTCACTATATTTCTTGAAAATAAATATGAAAAAAATAGTGGACAAAATATTCCTAAAATAAACTAAGTCTCTTAAAACCATAAGGTAAATTACGATAAACAAAGCAGCACCAGAACAATTAATTGGCCGAGTTTTTTCAAAATGAACCTTAACCACTAAAAAGCAAGAGATGGATTTCAAGACATTTAGAACTAGAATTGTTAGAGATCATATTCGGTGGAAAGAACACTAAAATGACATTTGATGAAATAATTGTAGTCTATTGTTTAGCAGATGTGGTATATATTATGTTTGCAAGATGTTTTCATAGAGTTCCGAAAATATTCACGTAAGAAAATCATAAGGACATACATGCTGGTACAAAGAACATGAGAACAATAATGTTAATGTTGACCGTGCTTTTAAAAAGGCATCCCACCACGAAAGAAAATATAAGGCAGATTTAAGAAAGGCAGGATTATTAGAGAAAAGATTATATACCCATTGTAATGCCACAACTTTAAACGATTAAAAATGCTTTAGGGTAGTCGCATGGTGAAGAGGGAGAGGTCGAGGTAGAGATAGAGTTGGAGGTGGAGGTGGAGGTCACGGCACCTCTAGGTAACACAAATACATTGTGTGTAATGGGCGCTCGCATAGTGAAGAGGTCGAGGTAGAGGTGTACCTAGCAGCCCTCCAGGCGGTCTCGCCCGCCCGCTTTTGAAGACAAAATAGTTTGTCTTTTCAAGAGGTGTACAGCGCGGTGTATCACGTGGCTTCTCCGTGATTGGTCCGTTCAATGTCATGGCCCCCTCTACTACCACATACCATTCTCTGCTGTTCACCTACACTATCACACTACAGACAGGACCACGTGTTGTTTGTGAGTAGGCTACCGGTATTTCAACTGTTAAAAATCTTTGAATATAATTAATATAATTTTGAATATAATTAGTGTTTAATGATTGTGAAAAACTGCTAACGTTAGTGAAATGAAGGAAGATTTAATTATCATGATTTAATTGACATGTCATATCTATCTTCACTACTGTCGCTTAACATTGTAAGAAAATTAACTATCCTAAGAACCTTTCTCCTTGCAACACAATTAAAGACTGACCCTCAAATCATGTGAAACTGGGAAAGCAGCACGGTAACTCTCTTTACTATGCGAGACTCCCTCTACCTATACCTCTACGTTGACCTCCACCTCTACCTCTACCTCTACCTCTACCTCTACCTCTTCACCATGCGACTACCCTTAGAAATATTTAGGCAAAAGGCTGTAAACAGGCACATCCTGCTTGATCATGTGTTTCTTAGAATGATAAGGTAGGGACTTGTCTACTTCCTGTGGAGTAGTCTTTCAATAAAGCAAACAGTGTAACCTGTTTGTTTAACTTCGGAAACATTCTTACATCTTCGTAGTTCGTATAACATATACTAATATTCGATTATTATTTTCTTCCCTATAAAATTAATAACTTCTAAATCATTCGATATATCAATATGAAATAAAAGCAATTAAAAGATTGTAAAACTTAAAACGCTTAAAATTAATTGTCAAGTGGTTGAAGCTTGAAGCTTGGTTGGCCTTGAGTCAAAATCGCGACACTTTTTAATTTTAGTTAAATATATATGGAAAATACCTTTTATTTTTAATGTTGGTTCATATGATTTTCGTATTCAGTTGTACGAACTGGAACCACCAGTCGTTCGTTAAGTTTATTATACACAATTTTCAAAAATCTTTATTAAAATCACATATATTATTTCCCAATGCCATTTTTTTGTCGGTACGCCATAACTTCCTTAATACATCATCAAATTACATTAATGAGGCATCATTTTAAAGCTTTCCTTAACCGCTACACCGGAAAAATATACAAAATACAATTATACGAAAAAATACAAAACAAAAAAAGAAATAAAGAATCCGAAAGTAACAGTGATGTAAGATCAAGTAAGTTGTAGGGATATTTTCCTGGCGTTGGCAACACTGATGATACAATTTAAACACATCTATTCTTTACTTCAACCCCCACCTATGCCCATGAAGCACTAAATACGAACTATACGATACTAAATATACGGAGTTTACTTTAACTAAGTGGGATTTAAGTAAGTTAGAATGCGAATGCTTCGCACGGGTCAGCTAGTATAATTTATTGTTGATTGTTTGACTAGTTTAATCCATCTTAGTGTAGGGCATGTTCATAAACAAAATATGTATAGTACGTCAAAATCCTAATAAATACATACAAAGAACGTTCCATTTTGAAAAGGTGACTATTTGGTCAGCTGTTTCAAAATACTCAAACTATCACATTGAAGTTCTTTCAGCAATCATTACAACATAAAAGTGTGAATAAAATGATTTTGAACAAGCTAGGTGTGGGAGTTATTTAACGAAATATAATAAATAATCTACCTAATATAAATCATACATATCATAGAACACCATATTATATTTGTAACGTTTAGAGATATCGCAATGGAGTAAATGTGGACTGTGACACATTCCGGTTAAGGGTCTGCTACAGTAAACGAGAAAGCAACCGGAAACGCAAGCGCCTCTCACTATATCCCTATCTAAACAGTGCAATTTCTTGCGCTGACATTGCCTCATTTCAAACCATTTTATAAGTCTATCTTTTGCAATTGAGTGTTGAAAAAAAAACTGAATATCCTTTATAAAATTTCGGATCCGGCTTGCAAATTATTTTTCATTCTTATTTTTTTATTGTGTTAGGAAAAAAATTCAAACTTTGTACTCACAAAATGTCAATTACATAACAAATTTTAAAAAAATGTAAATTGCAAGACGGACGCGTATTGTGACTGTGCTTAAAATGAGACCTTGCAAACAATTTTATGATAAAAAGTAAACGAAATAAATGGTTTGAAATTTAACATTGCTCTTATGGGATACAAATCCAAGATGGCCGCCACTACAGCAGACCCTTAAGCACGTTTACTGCTACACAAATTTCGTATTTCCTATGCTACTGGCGGACCTTTTATTTTTTATATTTATAGTCTAAATTAGTAGAAATTACTTTTTATGTTTGAACCTTTCTACGTAATAATCACTAAAAATTTAAAGCGGATGCACATGTGCGTCCATAGCACATAGGCGTAAAATTGGCGTGCGAAGCACGCATTGCTCTGTGTATTGAAAATTCTCCTAATACGGGGGTTGGCGTGCGAAGCACGCAATGCATGGTGTATTGCAAATACTATCAGTACGGGGGTTGGCGTGCAGTGCACTGTGCGTCGGCCGCTTCTCATATATGCGTCCTTAGCAGTGAACGTGTTCAGAGTGAAGTCCTGTACACAAAATATACGCAAAACTATTACTAGCCTATTAATTAATTTTAGACACCAAATAATTTCTGAAATTACATACTGAACTCATACTGTGTAATTAATATTAAAAAGCGGAAGTACATAGTCTGTAATGTAAAATCGATAATTAATTTTAAACGCTAATATTTTTGGAATTTATACAATTTAAATTACAAGGTTGATTTATATTCAAGTTATTCAATTTTATAAATTTACTAAGGGAGACCCCTGCGTGCTCCGCACGCCAACCCCCGATGGAAACTTCTAAAAACATATGTTATGTTTTATTTATAATAAAGGTGTAGGATTAATAATAACCTCAAAACTAAGATGGTAAATAACGTTAAATGTTCAAATCAAATTATTTCTTATATTTCATAACAGCAGTTATAATAATGGTTAAAAGAACTAGCAAGGCTCAGCACTTTAAAACCCTAACCTAAAAGCTAGAAATACAAAAATAATTGCATCAAATTTTGAAATCAGCAGTTAATGAAAATATCGGAGCAAACAGCTATATTATCATTCTGTTATTTTATTCAATTGGTTGCTATGGTAATAAATGTAAATACATGGGTTTGTTTATCATTCTAGGCCTAACCTAAGAATTTTTCGACTAAATTTACAAATATTGAAATAAAAAAGGTTTCAATAGAAATGAATTATAGCCTATGTTACTCAGGGATTGTGTAGCTTTTTATTATAAAACTATTTTTTCAATCGGTTCAGTAGTGCCAGAGATTACCCCCTACATACAAACAAACTTTACCTCTTTATAATATTAGTATAGATGTACCTAGTTCTTTATAAAGAATGCGGTTTTGTCATCAATATTTTTGTTCGAATACATTTTTCATCGCGTTTAATAGTCAACATAACGTTTCAGACAATATTATTTTAGCATCGAGTAATCATATCTGCAAGGTTACGTTATAAAATTATACATTGAAAAAAATAACACCTTCACAAAAATAACAACATCAAATAACACATCGGCAGTACAACCAGAGTGCAACAGTCCAGCCGCACGTTAATACGTTAAAAAAATGAATAGGCAACTGCAACCTATTACCAAAATGCCGTGAAACGTTGCAGCCAATTACCACAATGTAACGATAATTATTCCCATCTCTAGAACAAGCTATATAGCAATAACTCCTTATTGGAAAACTCTTTTGTTTAGAAATATATATGATACTAGCTGACCCGTACGGCGTTGCCCGTGGTGGTTGGTATTTTCAGTCTTTTTAACGTAATTGTATTCTTTTTAAGTGTTCAGTCAGTTAGTGGTATTTGGCTTATATATATATATATATATATATATATATATATATATATATATATATTATAAAGAGGTAAAGTTTGTTTGTTTGTTTGTGTGTTTGTTTGTTTGTTTGTATGTAGGGGGTAATCTCTGGCACTACTAAATCGATTGAAAAAACAGTTTTACTAATAAAAAGCTACACTATCCCTGAGTAACATAGGCTATAATTCATTTCGATAAGAACCTTTTTTTATTCCAATATTAATTTGTAAATTTAGTCGGAAAAAATTCTTAGGTTAGGCCCAGAATGATAAATCAACACATGTATTTACATTTATTACCATAGCAACCAATTGATAACAAATAATATAGCCGCTAGCTACAATATTTCCATTAACAGCTGATTTCAAAATTTGAAGCAATTATTTTTGTATTTCTAGCTTTTAGGTTAGGAGTTTTAAGTATAGACCTGAGCCTTGCTGGTTCTTTTAACCATTATTATAACTGCTGTTATAAAAT
Source organism: Philaenus spumarius (assembly GCA_018207615.1). NCBI lineage: Eukaryota > Metazoa > Arthropoda > Insecta > Hemiptera > Aphrophoridae > Philaenus > Philaenus spumarius. Next base: position 89,049 of record JAGFPH010005275.1, read on the forward strand.
ATGAGACATAATTTAATTTCAACATTTGACATTAATTACCATCTTAGTTTTGAGGTTATTATTAATCCTACACCTTTATTATAAAGAAAACATAACATATGTTTTTAGAAGGTTACATTGGGGGTTGGCGTGCGGAGCACGCAGGGGTCTCCCCTAGTATATATATATATATATATATATATATAGATCTTAAATAATAAAAGCACTATTGTCATAATAATAAAAGATCTTAAATTATGATTTTAGTAACTTTGATCCCACTAAACCCCTCCTAAAATTTCGAAATTGTTCATACCCTTTCTTAGTGAGCACCTATGGCCCTAGAGGAAGCTACATACCAAATTTCATTCCAATCTGTTCGGTAATTTTGGAGAAATCGTGATTTAGTCATTTTTACCCCCCAAACCCCCTAAAATTTCCAATTTTTTAAAACCCTTTTTAAGTGAACACTTATGGCCCTAGAGGAAGCTACATACCATATTTCATTCCAATCCGTTCGGTAGTATTGAAGAACTCGTGATGAGTGAGTCAGTGAGTGAGTGGTATTTCGCTTATATATATATATAGATGAATACAATTTGATTTGAATTGTGGTTTTATAATATTATAGTGTATGTCTACCATCAGTTTTAGAGATTCCTTAACGTAAATTTACGCTTAGCATTTTGTTTTCAGCTTTAAATTTCGGTGAATCCAAAATAGCTACGATTAACACATACTGTTCCATTTCCGATACGGCAATTTTTTTAAATAAATTAAAATATATATAAAATAGTCATAAGTTTTTATATAATGTCACAAAGCCTAATAAATGCGCCTAAACCTGATCTAAGACTAAAACAATATACCTACTTTACGCCTATTAAAACTATAAATAACCTTCCAACGTACGATTTCGCGCCATAAATCTTTTTGTACTCCGCCTAACCTTTTCACTTTGCGTAAGACTTGAATAATACACGCGTACCGAAACACGAGAAAAATAATTTGAGACTGCTAAACAAAAATGCTGCCTGGATGAAAGGGGGATGAACAAAAGAGATTGCGGAATATAAGTGACTCTGGAGCACGGAGCATATAGCATGAGAGGCCTCATTGAATGTGAGAATCTAACTATTATTGAAATGAAAACTGAGTGGGGAAGTGAGATTTCTACCACGGGAAAGATCCCTTGCTTTTACTAGATGGCATGACTCATGCCGTGCACCAAGTAATCGAAAATATAAATTATAATTTAGATTTGATCCTTCGTTTTATATCTGTACTTGTGTGCTTCGCACGCCATACATTTTCCTTCGCACAAATATAGTTTAATTTATTTTTAATAATAGCGCAGGGTTAACAGAACTATTATTAACTCAAATTTAAGATGGTAAATAATACTAAATGTCTGAATCAAACTATTAAGTTCATGATAATATAGTGTAGGTACTAACATAACCTAAACATAGGAGGGTAATATTTTTTATTCAAAGAAAGAAATAGGGAGTAGTAATACTGAGAAATTGTGAACATGAATGTTTAGAATGATTCAGATTTAGCCTAAAACAGTAAGCGGATGATTATTGTACCAACACTGAATACCTACTTTCAATCATCTGATGTATTTTATGTATTTTTAATGAATAAATATTTCAAATACATATGCTTTGCTATATTGTGTTTCTTAAAATACATTCATTAAAACCATAACTAATCTCATATTGATAGTATGTTATTGTTTATGTTTAAGTTAAAGTTAAGTCAGTGTTATCAAAATAAAGAATATACATCAGAAGTCATCCACATGTTTCGCTTGAGTTAAAAACTAAGAGGTGGAAAGTTCGATTCCCTCAATGATACAAATCGCCTTGAAGGGGAAAAGTTTGATTTCGCATATATGTTTAAAATTGGTGATTGTTTACTACTAGGGCCTACTTTGTCAGAACCAAATCATTCCGTATTGAGGATATGTTTCGTATTTATGTACTCTAACAACGAATTGACATTAATAAAGCCCGGAAAAATAAATACACCCTAAAAAATTGGGGAAAATAAGTTCCAACTTATAGTAGGCCTACTGTATCTAGTCCCAGTATGTTTTTAAAAAATAGCTATAAGTTCTAACTTATAGTAGGCGTAGTGTATCTAGTCCCAGTATGTTTCAAGCAAACGAACCCAACTAAAGTAAACAATAACCTTTATCGCTAATGGACTGACATAGACAAATAAACACGTTTGAAGAGCCGGAACGGTAAACAAGATAAGGTAAATTAAGGCAATTGGCCGGCTATACATCGACTAAAGTACATCTCCGGTAGCGTGTGTAAACAAGCGACACTAGTTCTTCATCAGATGACGACTTTTAAAGTAAGTTACCCGTTCGTATTTCTTTTTCCGTGCCTGGAATTATGTGAATTAATTGTTAGAATATATAACATATCTCAATACGGGAACATTTGCTTGAAATATACAGGGATTAGAGATTATAAGTTAAAACTTCAGGCTATATTTTTAAAAGTTTTTTAGGGTGAATAATTTTTTCCGGGCTTTTAACCATATTACATTTTGGTTCTGACAAAGTAACAGAAAGTAAAATTTAACCAAATTAATATCAACCACATAAGTAGTCGTTTAAAAGAACGTATTTCGCCTGCGGTCAACAAAAAGGATGCAGAGCTGAAGACTAAAATTTTCACGAAAGGAAAATGTTCAGAAATTTTGTATCATGAATATTTTAACGAACTATTAAGAAATTCTGGATAAAACTATAAACGGAAGACCTGCTGCCAGTATTTTCCGAATTTAACCATTGCTAATTCAATTGTAAGTAGAATATTCTGAGTGTTTAGACGAATCGGTTGGAACGTTACGAGGACGCCATATTATATGTTTAACGACTTTGTACAAACACGCCAAATTAAAAAGAATCATTTTCAGCTGGGCCTACAGGCAAAAGTAGATTTCTAAGTACGTATCATTTATACTCCCATAACCTACATAATCAATAAATTTATCGTCCCCTTGAGTTAAGAAGTAGGCCTACTCGAAAAAAGTTTCAGACAAAAATTCTGGTAGCAGAAGATATTCAAGAGTTTTAATCGGGCTTCGAAATAGTGTCCACTGAAGCGGTAATTTATTGTTTCTTCTTCAACCTCAATTTGGTTCTTGGACCTCAAGAAATCTCAAAAAGAGGTGAGGTTTGAAACTAAAAATAACAACAACTTTTAATTAAAAACTATACACAATTCTTTTTAGAAACTATTTACACCCAGCTATTGGCAAGACAAAAATATAAAGGGTCACATTTTTATGAATTAACTGAACTATATCATAAATATTATGATAAAGAACATATTTATAGGGGGGTTTTGTAGCTGATGGTTTAGCGTACCAAAGCTCAAGGTCCCCTATTCGGATCCGGGTGACGGTTTTGTTGGCCACTTAACAAAACCAACACAAAATAAAACAAAATCAATGAAGCTTAGATTATGACACACGGACAGACATACATGACGAAACTATAAAAGGTTGCATTAACAAAAAATGTTTAGGATTAGAAAATTAGAAAAACTTTAACCTTTAATCGTATTACCGCAAGGCCAAAACGCATGTGCATAGATTTTTCTGGTAAGAGGGCCGAAGTAAAGCAAATAGTGGTTGATCAGGTTCAATGCTGTCTGGTTATGGCTATTTAACTGTTCGTCGCCTTTTGATTGTTTTGCAGCATTTTACTACGGTATTTAAGTCAAATCCCACTGGACGTATAAAACAAAGAAAATATTTTAGGCCTATAATTTACGGCATGTATGAAAGTAATTTTGCCCAGTAGGAATCTAATTAAATTCTCGCTAGAGTCTGTCAGCTGCCTACGATATTCTGTAAATCAGTATTAGGCCTAGTTGTTTACTAAAAAAAAGGTGTTCAGTCAGCTGGTTACGAGATTACCGTTTTAAACAAGGAATTAGTTTTAAAACAACTTCGACAGAATGTCCTTTTAGAAGCAAAACTGAGGGACAGGGATACAATTTGTTGATGATAAGGCGGAGACGAAAAGTTTCCCGATAATGTTCACTTCCATCAAAACTTTTTCCTTCACACTTTGGCTAAATTAGCGACGTGGAAAGCCCAGCAGTACATAATGCAAGCAAAAGTAATTTTCGTTATTTAGGAAAAATACTTTCCATTTCGTCTAATGTTCAGAAAAAGAGTATAATATTTAAGTAAAATATGTGATTAAACCTTTTATAATAAAGCATTAAGAGAACCCTGGGCGCTACAACCCCTCTGCTACTTCTAGTAACGAATTTAATAAATTATTTTTAATAAAAGTGTAGGGTTAAAGAACAGGCATTCCTGAACAAACAAGTTGAACCAAGAAATTAGAACTTCGAATTGTTGAAAGTATGAAGTCAGCTGAAAGGAACAGTTTAAATATTGTATTGGAGTAAACAGCTGAATGTTATACAAAAAATCACATTTCCAACAGCCTGATTTATTTGTTTTAAATGGGTAAATAATATAATTGGTAGGCATTTTTTTTTTCTATTCGTAGGCTTAAAAAATTTCCTTTTAAATTTCACATTTTCTCTTTAATTTAGCCCCATATCCTTTAGATTTATATTTTACAAGGATAAGAAAAAACAACCCTGGACTTTTCCTTGCATGGAATATATGAAATAACTAACAACATGTTTCCTTACAAGATCATGGAGAATATTAAAATACTTTCATCGCTTTTAAAGATGAAAACTTTTTTTAAACCGAGCTTTTTCTCCTCAATAAACAGTTTTGTTTGTGTTGATATGAGAATATTGTTGACATATTTCGCTATTTCAAAACCACTTTGTACTCTTGCAAATTCAGTACGCGAACATACTGTGTATATTTAGTATTTTTCATTTCTTTATAAAATCTGAAAAATTTCATAACAACTAGCCTAAAATACTGCTCTTGTTTTGATAATTTTGTTAGACTATTTATTTTGTGAAGTGAGAATTTCTTCATCGACATTACTGCGTTTAACGCGGTTTTAGATTTTTTGAAAAAAATAAGCAGCTTATAACGTAAAACTTTTGAAAAAATATTAAAAGTGAAATCGCCGTTAGCTTGAAATCTATGCAAACTATCTTTAAGCCATTAACTCCATTCTCAAAACACAAAATAATAATAACAAGCACTAATATAGCTTTTAAAATATCACGAAAGTGGATACAAAAGCGAAAAGAGAGCAGAACCTACTAATATACTATACACCTACTACTTTATAAATAACAAATTTAAACAAACTGTTTAGAAAGAATTATTTGATATTATAGCCTAAACGATATGTTTGGTGTATTTCTAAATCTTTCAATTTAAAGGGACCGTTAACATATTGAGTATATTTTGCCATAATCCGTGATATTTTCAGAATTAGTTGTTTAAAATATTTTAGATGCATTCTATTAGTTACAAAAGAGACACACGTTTCAAAATTTTGAAGGCACATGGTACAGTACTTTCAGAGTCTTCAAAATAAAAATGTAAAAACAACGGTAATAAAAGATCTGTTGAAACAATACCAAACTTAATGTGTTAGACGATTTCACATAATAAGATATCCTAACTTTGATTGAAATTTAACTTCCAGTTTTAGGTTTATTTGTGTTAAATTTCATCGAAAATGGTCTTGCCAGTGAAGGAAGCTACAAGGTCGAACCCACCCAGACGAAACTGTTCATTATTATATTTTCAAGAATGTACAGTTAGTAATTTTAAAATTATAACTGGGGAAATATTATTATAACTCACACTATCACTTACCAAACACGGACTCCGCGAATACACAACAAAATACTGTTTCCGTATTGGGACACACTTAGTTAAAATCAAAGTATAATTTTAGGTAGCTCTACATTAATGTAGACTATGTTCACTTTTTTTTAGTTGAAAACGCCATCAAAGACTTATTTGTAGGTAAACATTATAATATTAGGTGTAGGCTATTCCAGTTCTAAGCCTTTTATAATTTTGTCTTTGACCAAAAGGGGATGTTCTTATCAAGCACCAATTAAAAATTTAGGCCGAAATTTGTAAACGATTTTAAGCTTTTTGATTACCTACACTTTGACAAGAAATGTAAATTATTACATAAAAAAAATAAACAAGCAATATAAAAAGTTCTTGGTAAGCCACATAAAAAAATCCACCATATCGCAACAACACAAATCCATTTACAATATGTAAAGTTGTTGGCCACATGAAATAAAACGACTTTCAGTGCTTTTTTTGTTTTGTATTTTCAATTTTATTACGGTATAACAGATGTGACATCAACATGGCGGTTAAAACAAACCTACTTGTTTTTTACACCTCTCTGTGGTTGCAAGCGTATAAACAATTAAACCAATTAAAACTTAGAGAACAAATCAACTAAAATACGTTTTTTATGGAAATTTGCAGAGAAAAACATTTACTTCAAACTGTTTGTATTAATATTATATATATAAAAAACTGAAAAGGGCGGTTTGTTGATCCTGGATTTATTCAAATTAAGTTTAAACATTTACAATGTAGCCTAACCTACACAAACTGCAAATGTATACCTCCGTCTTTCTTATCACTTAATTTTAAAATCTGGCTTTATATTATAGAGACACATTCAATTTATACATTGTGATTAGTCTGTATTATGTAATTTATTCAAATAAATTTGATTTGGTTAATTAAAAACTTATTGAAAAGCAATCATAGTTTTGAAATATTAAAGGGCCAAAACAATGTTGTTTTTCCGAATATTAAAACGTAACAAATGTAAATAAATGATATCAGTAATGGCATGAGGAGTACTTTTTTTCATAAAATGTATTTTACAAGATTTTGTTAGTCTAGTCAAATGTTGTATTAAGAATGTTAGGCTATATTCGTTATTGTTTATCGAAAGACATAGTTGTATGTTTTCAAGTTAAAAATATTACAATATTAGTAATACATTCATAAATTATTTTCTATTTCGTAACAGAAAAAAAATCAAACGCCATAGTTCATTGATTACATCACTAAATTTAGGCCTAGCTTAAACATAAATTCGTTATCAATCAACTGTCACTCTTATCAAACAAACCGATCTGATAAGATCAAACAAGTTGAAACCTGTCCACGACATAAAACACAAATTATATCGGCAATAACATTTCTACAAACAATTAAAATTTTATAAAAAACTCACCTTTTGAAAAGATGAAACACATTAGGAGCAAACATGCAAACCACGGTAGCCTAGTCTCCATTTCGTTTCGATAGCGAGTGATGTCCTTTCATCTAACGGCAACACACAAACATAAACACACACTGACACAAATCACTAGTCACTGTCGCATACTTATCCAGTTTGATTATCAGCACACACCGAATAATGTTTATAACGGAACAAGGTGTAAGCTAGCAGAACCAACACTGAGCCAAACAGACCGGTGATTGGGTCTGCGCATCGCAATCTATAAGTTGCAAGGTTACCACGCTAGGGAGCAGCACATCCGGGGGAGCGAATGTGATAACCACCCACCTTACTGCAATGTTACTACTTTGATGGTAAGCAGGAACAAATTATCAATACCTTTTAGTTTCTCTTTAGATCATTCTCGCAAT
>JAGFPH010005276.1:0-11611 GCA_018207615.1 Philaenus spumarius
GCTACCGGGGAGCTATTGTTTTTTGCTACCGGGGAGCTATTGTTTTTTGACAGGAAGGATACTTTTTCTAAGATTTTTCGTACTAGAATGAAACAGTTTTTTGGTTTTATCTAAAAAATATAATATAGAAGATATATCTGCACATTTGTATTTTTTACACGACAGTATAGTCCGTCTGATTACCTAAAATCGATCGAAACGTAAAATAGAAAATCCAAATGGGGATTTTAACTTGGAGCAGCTTCTAGTCTGAAGCCGATGGCCGGGATGGAAACTCGCGAAGCGGTATGGGGATCGTCTCTTGGCGGCAGAAACTAATTTTGTGTTTATATTTATTTTGTTATATTTCACAACTACAACAATTAAAAACTAGTTTAAAATTTATTAAAAACATAATAGACAAACATGCATAGAATAACGTGAAATAAAGACAAAATTAGGAACTCCACAAAGAAAAGCCTGTTGTGGGGGACCACCAATGAAAGTTTTTACAATTTGTCAAAAACAAAAGTGAACATTTACAGCAGCTGCACTAAAAAGGAAATTATACTTAATTACGGTACTATAAAAGTCAGAATTTAAATACAATTACAAATTAGTACATTATTTACATACTTAGGAAATAATTTTAAATCTGTCAAACAAATTATCAGTTGATAAAAGCCAAGTCCTGACTAATTTAAGGGTCGGCTCTAGTAAAACAGAAAGCAACCTTCGACTCCCTTTAGCGGCGGTAGGATACGCGGACATTGCTCATCCTAAATCCATTTAAAACCCGCAATTATTCAAATAGCGTTTTTTTTTAATACCAAACTCTTGGGGAAAAAATTCTTCATCCGAATAGCTTGGTAATTTTTCGCTATAATTGATAGTTACAACGTAAACAATATTTAAAATCACCCTACAGTGGCGGTAGGTTACACGGACATTGCTCAGCCTAAATCCATTTAAAACCCGCAATTGTTCAAATAGCGTTTTAAAAAAATACCAAACTCTTGGAGACGAAATTCTTTATGCGAATGGCTTGGTAGTTTTTCGCTATAATTAATAGTGACAACATAAAAAAATATTAAAAATCAATGTTTTAAATTGTTAATAAAAATATTAAACAAAATATTTTTCTTAGTTTTGAAAAAGCCATTTGCATGCATATTGAACATAGCTTAAAATGACATATCGTTTATAATTTTCTGATCAAAAATAAAGGAAAAATTTGGATTTTAATTTAACATTGGTGTTTTGGAGTGTCAGCCAACATGGCCGACAGCTAGAGCCGACCCTTAAGAAATCTCGACAGAGACCCTGCCTCCCTCACACCAGCCGGAAGAGTATTGTAGTATTTAGGTACGTTATAAGTAAAACAATTTTGAAAAAAGGGTTAATCTTGATCTAAGGACATTTATTGTGAACTATGTCTAAGATCGTATGGAAATAATTTGGGCGAAATCGGATTATTTGTACTTCTGTTGTAGAATATTTTTAAAACTTTGAATACATTCAAATATTTTAGTAGCAGAATATATATATTTGTTTAAGCGGACAGGATAATTCCATTTTAGATTTTTTTAGATTAATCTAACAAAATGTTTCTGCAAGACCAATACTGGTTGTAAAGTTGCCTATCAGAGAGTAAAACAAATAAGCCACTTGTGTTGAAAGAAATCGTACAATCTTAGCAAAGCATCTGTTTAAAGCTCAGCCTAGATTTATTCCAAACACATCTCCGTTCTACTTTTTACAAGTCGTCCAAATAAACTAAACAGATGTTCAAACAATGCAGGCCCAAATCTGGGACAGGTTTTATAGTTCCATTTTGTGGGTCCACAGCAAGTCGAGACCTTGACCGTCGTTTCGGCTTTCTCCTTACATTCCGGTTGGTTTTACGGTTCCGGCGTTTTTTCCCCCAGCACAGGAAATGATTCTAATAATACTTAAACTGGTTGTTTCCTTTGTGTGCTTGTTTACATCATGCTCATAAATAAAGTATACTAATAAGTAGGACAAAATTGTTCTTAATTTTTAATTAATTAACATACCAAAATCTATCAAATCTATAACACGATTCTATCCCATTACACTACAAAACAGGTCGTTTAAAAGATTCGGATCATTTGGATTCGTTCACAAAAAGGACCCGTTCATTTAGATCAGTTATACACACGACAAGCACATTTCTCTTTTCCATTTTAAAATGTAAGTTCTTTCTTAATACAGTAGGACCCCGCTAATCCGACCCTACTAGGACCGAGGGTATGGTCGGAATACAAAAAATGTATTATCAGAGGAGCATATCTAGAAGCATATATTGAAAGGTAGTAAACTAGATAAAACGATACGGTAGGCCCTATATGTTTAGTAATATTCATATTTAATTCACGGCCTCACTTGCTATATCATAATTTACCGGAAAAACTTTCATCGTCAGTAAGAAATCATCACTGTGCAGAACGATTTGCCGAAAAAATTAACAACACTGATAACCTGAGCAAGGTCGGATTAAGCGAGGAGTCGGTTCATCCGAGGTCGGATTATCGAGGTTCATACATACATGAGGTACATGAGGTATACATAGGTTTTGTGTGTGAATATTACTCTTTTAATTATTGTATAGAATAGAAAGAGAAATAGAATAATATGTTTTTTGTTTAAATAAATTATATTTGAAAAGAGAATAAAAGAAAAAATGGCACTGTAATTATTTTATCTAAATTATTTAAAATTATTAAAGCATTTTCATTAGTATTGCAATATAATAACAATGTTGTAATGCCACAACAAGCCTTGGTAAATTGCAATATGACATAAAATAGCATGTTCTACCAAAAAAAAATGCAATATAAAAATATGGTATTTGTATTTTTTTAAATTTAAGATGGTGGCCATTCTGGAAAAATGGCGAAGATTAAAAATACGGTAACACCGTAACTTTAATGTACGTATAAATCCAGGGAAGGTTCCCAATTTCAAGTTTTTCGAGAAACACAATGGTAGCCATCTTGAGTTGATTACACTTTAAGAGGGCGCTTACCCTGCCGCCATATTGAATCTGATTCACATAAGAGCAATGCTACAGAATAAATCATTTTTTCCCGTTAATTCGTGAAATAAATTTAAAATTTTGGTTTCATTTTGAAGTACTATCATATGCGGATGTTGATTGCCGAATACATTTTCAAAACCCTTGTTATTGTTTTCATAAACGTATGATATAAATAGTAAAAAATAGTAAACTTTATTAATTTTTTACTTAGTTACAAAAAGAGATATTGCAAAAAACTTTAGCAATCAACACCCACAATCTATTTTACTTTAAGAAAAAAAATACAGCTTTCGTTTTTTGCCAAAAACAACACAAAAATATGCTTAATAGTGAAGGTATGTTTTGGTTATTTAACATTGAAATTGGTACCCAACTTCGCCGTTTTGAATGTAGAGAGCCGAGCCTTAATCTAATCAGCACCTGGAGAGTTAAACGATCCAATATGGCGGACTTACTGCGGAGTCTGAAATAGAGAATGTCTGTTCGTGGAAGTTTACACTCTCGAAAATATATAATTGTATTAAGACCGCAAACTGTAAACATGCGTTGCTGGGCATGCGCGATAGAGCGGAAAACCTACGTGAACTGTCACGTAGCATCACGCGCTCAGGTTGATCACTTCCGCTTTTCACGGGTTTACTTCCGGTTTTACCACTACTTATGTCTACATACGCGCCAGAGTTACGGCAAATTAACCAAACTCGTTTTGATAATGCGTGGTATTACAGCGATGACATTTCTATAACATAATATATTAAGTTCGGGCACTTTGTGGTATTTGTAAATGCATTTATCCTAGTAAAACACTGCTTGACAGTATTTTTGTGAACATAATCTTAAGGGTGTGCAATACCAGGATAAACAGTGCTCTTCAATATAACTTATCTTTCATCGAATTTTGAAGATAATCTTTTGTAATTTGCAGGAAATCGTTTCATCTAAATTATAATTCGTAGGTGACAAAATTTATTATAAAATTATAAATTTATTATTTTTATTAAAGATATTTGCATAAAAACAAGACGAAAACCACAAATTTCCGTCCAGCCACTTGACAGCAGTGAAACGTCGGGGCGAATATTGTTACTATTAACTGTACATTGGAGCTTTCTGCAAATTTAACTGTCGTACGGAAACTAAAAATAAGACCGGCATTATTAAAAACGAAAGTGTATAAAAGCGATATTCTAGTCACGCTCGAATGTAATATCATAGGCCAGTCTTCTCAAGGTTGGCTCCGCTTACTGGATTCGATGCTTTTACTCGAGTGTATTGCACACCCTTAAAGTTAACGTTTTAACCCTACGTTAACAACATGAAAGGGAAATAGCCAGGGTCAGCGACGGGGGAGGGGGGGGGGGGGCAAGTTCACGTGGGCCCAGGCCTTCAAGGAACCAGGAGGTCCAACATATTGTTTATTTATTAAAATTGTATTTAAAGAGAAAGTTTGTATTATTTTGTTCAGACGATAAGTACTTCCGAAGTAGCGATCTATGAATAAAGTGTTCACGGAAACAACAGTCCGTGAAGGAAATCAGACTTGCAGTGTTATGCTTGTGACATGCGACGTACCGTGAGGACTGCAGGAAGATCGGGAGAAAGAAAGGATCAGTAAACGAAATATTACTAAAACTTGTTTTAAATTAAATAAAAAGTTTCAATAAGTGAGTAATTTTTGTAGAAGACAATGGACTATGATTTATTAGCGAATTTCCATAGGAAAGATGAGCTATTGCGTTGACCCTTATGGTGAGACCTAAGGTCGAGAGTAGTAAATGAACACCGATCATGGTCCCAGAACACGTTTTGGGTGTAATTAAAAATGTTTATGTTAATATGTTTATATATGTATATTATATGAGGTCGCACTCTAACGACCGCATTTTAAGTCCGATTTGGTACACACGTTGATTGTCTAAGTCGCTCGGACGAGTTCGTAATCAAAAAAAATCCAACAACCGGAAGTACGTTTTTTGACAGGAAGTTATTATTTTTTCAGATTTTTCGTACTAGAAAAATCTTTTTTGATGTTTATCTAGAAAAATAATGTAGGATACTATTCTGCACGCTTTGTTTTTTTTTTTGTTTTTTTATACGACCTTATAGCTCGCTTGGTTCCCCCAAAATCGATCGAAACGTAAAATAACATAAAAGTACCCGGCTCAAATCCACGAGGGCATTTTACCGAGCAGATCTTCCTATCCGAATTCGGCCAGCGAGTTTTTACGCTGCGAGCAAAGCGAAGTAGTCCATAACCCGAGGCCGCAAAGCGAGTTTTTCCGCTGCGAGTCGAACGAAGGAGGGCGAAGAAGCTGAAGGCTTAGGTGCATCAAATTTTACTGATATATTTTGTACACGGAGGCAGCTATTCAGCGCCTTCGTGAGTAGATCAAATTCCCAAACAGTTGGTTGAAATCCTAAAACAAATAAACTTAATTTTGGAAATTCGCTCAACTCACGTCAGCGGTTCAGCTGCGTCATCGAATTATTTAGTTTTTAAATTTAAAGGAAAGAGAGACTGTGTCCATCCATATCTTGGATGGAGCACACTGATAAACTGTGCAAAATACTGAGATGAATGGTTTTCTACTCAGACCATTTGCACAGTTCTGTCCGGAACACTCTGAATTCAGCCTTTCATTTTTCTTCTCACCTTATTAGTGAATTTCCAAACTTATCACGAATCCTTACAATATTTACTCTTGTCGGTGTTTGTGTTTCAAATTCCATTGCCCACGCTTTGAAACTCATGGACATTATCAAACCTCCAGTAACGCTTGAAAACCAATTGGCGTTGATCAGAAGACCAGTCATATTTACCACATATAAATGAAAGAAATAATAACAAAAATGTATTTTTAAAACAACTGTTTTGAATTATCAGCTGATGTAGGTTTTCCAACAGCAAATGTTTCCTTTAATTAAATATTTCAGTTAAAAATGTGCATACATTGTTTTAGAGACACTCTGTATGCAAATTATGTCATGTAAAAATATCTCATAAATTGTATAGTTTCCAAAAATCCGTCATTTTGTATTTTAAAATCACTGGCAAAACAAATGAGATATTTTCCTAGAAAGCGCCTTTGTAGTACGCAATAGGCAAAAGCACTAAAACATTCCTGTTCGGCTTAATTGCATACCTGACACGGCGCACTGTTCAACACGTAGGCTGTATTTGGGGAAAGTGACCACGATTATCCAACCATCTAGGCCAGGGGTGATCAACCTTTTATAACCTTATACAAATACACCAGTCAATACAGACTTTGTATGCTAAAAAATGTAACAGCAATACAATCGCGCTTTGACTTGGGGAATAGTTTGTAGGTGAATATAAACACCTTATTGTGGTATTTTTAAAACACCAACAACCGTAAAAACTTACTTTTTTGTTTGTTTTTCTTTTACATTTTGTAAATCATTGGATGAAACCCTATGTTTTCGATATAAAAAGTTGTAGTAAATTTAAAAACCTTTAACACGAGACTTTATGAGTCTTGATCGGTACATTTCTTGAAAAATAATTTTTTAAAACACGGAAAATTAAATTTTTTCAAAATTTTGAAATTTTAAAAGTTATAGCTTTGGAATTGTGTAAAATAACAATTAACGTGATTTTGCATAATAACAGTTCAAACAATTTAGACCGTTAACTTTAAAAATGAATTCTTACTGCCTACTTAAATTATTTAAATGGATTCTGAAAGTAGAGATCATGAGCTTCATAACGCATATTTCAGATTTCCGTAAAAGTTCTGAAAAGTTGGTTAAAAGTTGTGCCGAGCGCGACCCTAATCGGTTGGGAACTTCTTGTAAGTTAGCCAGCAGACTTTTAAACAAAGTGTCATTTTAAAGGTTTTTAAATTTACTACAACTTTTCCATTGAACGTATTGTGTTTCATCAAACATTTTACAAAATATAAGCAAAACACACAAAAAAAAAGTCAAATTTTCACGGTTTTTGATATTTTAAAAACTCCACAATAAAAATCATTGTTTCCGAAGATGGTTTATTCAACTAAAAACTATTCCTCAAGTCAAAACGCAGTCGGTTTGCTATTAATTTTTGTAGGAAAAACTGCCGGTTGTTTTACTATGATGACTGGCCTAAAAGATATGATAACTATTTTTGTTAAAGATAAGACTCAAATAATGTATCAAATAATTTCTTCCCGCACGAGGGGTGTAGACTAGCTGCACCTAATAAGATGGGTTTGGCGTCCCTCGCGGTACCCGAGTCAAACATACACATTACTACTTGCAACACCTAAACAAAACATATGTACAGGGTAACTCGCAACCATTCTACCAAATTTTACCATGTTATTCAGCAGGTAAAAACTAGCAAAATTTGTATTATTATTTAATAGCAAATATTATTTAATAATACTACATAACATGTGTCCTATCTTGCTTAGTTTATTATATAAAAAATATTCATGAAGGGTTTAAGATAAATTTATGAAACTCAGCATCAATGTGTATCAAACTCGGCTCTAGTAAAACAGAAAGCAACCTGCGACTCCCTACAGCGGCGGTAGGTTACGCGGACATTGCTCATCCTAAATCCATTTAAAACCCGCAATTATTCAAATAGCGTTTTTTAAAAAATACCAAACTTTTGGGGACAAAATTCTTCATCCGAATGGCTTGGTAATTGTTCGCTATAACTAATAGCTACAACGTAAAAAATATTTAAAATCACCCTATAGCGGCGGTAGGTTACACGGACATTGCTCAGCCTAAATCCATTTAAAACCCGCAATTTTTCAAATAGCGTTTTTAAAAAATACCAAAATCTTAGAGACGAAATTCTTCAGGCGAATGGCTTGGTAGTTTTTCGCTATAATTAATAGTGACAACATAAAAAAATTATAAAATCAATGTTTTAAATTGTTAATATTTTTCTTAATTTTTAAAAAGCCATTTGCATGCATATTGACCATAGCTTTAAAATGACATATCGTTTATAATTTTCCGATCAAAAATAAAGGAAAAATTTGAATTTTAATTTAACATTGGTCTTATGGAGTGTCAGCCAACATGGCCGACAGCTATGATCGACCCTTAAATTATTCTTGAGATAATATTTTCTTTCAAAAACACATATACAGACTAACAACTTCTTAACCTAGCAATATAGGACACATGTTATACTGTATTGCCAGTTTTGACCTGCTGAATGACACGGTACAAGTTTGGTAGAATGACTGCGAGACACCCTATTATAGGCTACAGCTATACACACTTTTCGTACATTAAAACATGTCTATTTTTTAACCTTCCTATCAGGGTGAAACTGGTAGGTTAGTGTAATAAAAATGGCACCTTTTTAGTCCATTTTAAGTTCAAAAGCCCTTGGGGGGTCGTCATAACAAACACAAACTTTGTAAAAAACTAGTTAACTAAATAAAATTTTTAAATTCATGTTGCTTTTTTGTTCTGAGTTGTTTTTGTTTTAACTGGTGTTTTTTTTATACCCAAAATTCGCAGTTTTTTGTTTCTTCGTTAGTTTCAAGTTTGTGTTAGTTAATTGTTAATTATTTTTAGTCGTAAGTCATAAACGCTTTAATAAGCGTGATAGAATAAACTTTGAACACAAAATATCACAACTAATGCGTTTATTAACTCAAACGCATTACAACGACAAAGTCGCCATCTTCAGTGAAGCACGAGCTACAATAGTCAAACTATAACTTTAATAAGCGGTTGTTATTTGTTCATTTGGTCCGGATTTAAATTTCTTTAGCCAATTTTTATTACGGTTATAATTTGCTTTGGTTTTATGTTACGTTTATTGCGTGCTTCATACTGAAACAGACGATGATGATTTAACTAACTTTTTGCCTAAACAAATAATATAATTTCTTTTGACAAAACAAAAACACAAATAGCAAGCCAACATCTAGAACATTATAGATAAATACTAGTGAACCTGGCAATGTTTTGCTATGCTTCATTTAATTTTAAGCGTGGTTATCCCATGTCATCCTTTTGACTTAAGTAATCAAATTGCAAATGATTTTTATATGAATGAATGATATTAAATAATTCAAGTTTTATAGTCTGTAGGAAATCGGTGCAATTTATTTTTATTGTATAGGTTCAGCTATCCCATTTAAATCTTTTTGTTTGTATTGACCATATTCTCTAAAACAATCCTGGTACTAATAATATGTGTAAATTGTGAAATTTTAGTAAAATTAGTTGCCTAGTTTGTGAGAAAATAGAAAAATTATTGCTTCATTTAATTTTAAGGGCAGTTATTCCATTTCATCCCTTTGACTTAAGTAATCAAATTGCAAATAATTTTGTATAACCCTCAAAAATTATATTAGATATTACATCATTTTAGCTTTATAGCTTGTAGGAAATTATTTTATTTTATTTTTACTTGAAGGGGTAGCAACCCCTCCCAATTGTGAATCTAAACCATCCAGGAACTCAATTAAACACACATACATTTTTTAATCAAAATTAGTCCAGCCGTTTAGCCAGTGACATACACACGTACAGAAGAATTATGTATACAAAGATTAAGCATGACTTGTGTGTGGAGCTGTACTTGATATAAAACAAAGAATCTCACTAAAGGTGTCGCTTAACCGCAATGAGGACGCAACGAGGAGGAAACTACACGTGTCCGTAGCTCGTCCTTGCCCAATCAACCCCTAACCTATTGTGTTTAGTGTTCTTCGTGATTTTAACTAGGCAACTAACCTAGAGATGTTTAGCCGATTGTCTAATAGCGTCTTAGGAATTATATCTCTCACGCTAGAAGAAGAGACGACAATTGGAGGAGGAACGAAGGTAGACCGAAAAAATAGGTTCAATCTACTTCGGGGTGGGGGGGGGGGGGGGCGTGACTTCTTAAGGGGGAGTTTACCTCGCTAAAAAAAATGTTTCATACATGTTTAGAGATTTCTTTCTCGTCTTCAGTAATCTAAAAACATAAAAAAATTTAGTGTAGTTACGATTTCAACTCCTTAAAAATGTAACAAATGTAAATAATGTTTACGGGGTTTGTGCTAATAATCACCGTGATAATTTTAGTCCCGATCCGAAAACGGTCTGAGCGTGTATACAAAATTGGATCATACATACACAGAACACTCTCATGTGTATAGTTTTGTGATATTGTAATTAGGTTTTCAGAGGATCTCATTAAACATGGATAACTCTTCCAAAAATATATTTTGGATATCTCTTTCTGTCTTTAAAAAAATATTATAAAATTATAAAAAATAACTTACAAAATAAAGTTTTTGAGCGCAGACAACGAATGCGTCAGCAAATTTGTATTTTCTTACCACTGAAAATTATGGTTTTTAAATGGCTTTAATTTGATGTATCACAAATACTACATATTTTTGAGATGGGGTGGTAGGAGGAGGGTATTTAGTAAATGGGTTCTAAAGTACTCCTGCCCCGAAATTAGGTTTTGCATTACTCTTTCCGTCCTTTAAATAACAAAGGTGGTAAGTTTTCAGAAATCTCCCTGTAGATCGTGTGGTTCTGTTGTATTTTT
Organism: Philaenus spumarius; assembly: GCA_018207615.1. Lineage (NCBI taxonomy): Eukaryota > Metazoa > Arthropoda > Insecta > Hemiptera > Aphrophoridae > Philaenus > Philaenus spumarius. The sequence continues at coordinate 10,572 of JAGFPH010005276.1, forward strand.
GTGTTTCAGTTTTGTTTAACTTACATAGTTTTTTCTTGTCCTACATTTAATTTCCGAATTTAATATCGGCCACCAAAAACAACATTTTTTGTATTTTTAGGATTTAGCCTTTAAATTCATTTCGATACTGTTTAACACAACTAAAAAGAATGATTTGGGGTGGGAAACATTTTCCCCGTACTTTTATGTACTTTTAAACTAAAAAGTTTGAATGTTTTATCGTTTTTGAGGTTTTTTGATTTTGAATAACTTTTTGGTTTTTTAACCAATTTGAATAATGTTTTTAATATTTTGTAGCCTATAATATAAATAAACTTTTGGGTATGGAAAACTATGTGCTGTTTCTAGGAAAAGATTTATAAGGTTATATTTTTAAAACTTTTTGTAATACTATATACTTTTTAAATTTAATACTTTTAAGGCTATAATGTTTTCCATACTCAAAAATCTCCTAAATATATCCAAGATAAAGTGGTAAAAATTTCAAAGGTCTCGGTCTAAGATTTTATTCAATCATAAGTGCATCCAAACATGGAAAAAGTAAACTTTCGGGAGTATAAAGTTTGAACACTGTATAATCGCAACTTGCACTACCTTCTTATTTTTTTTAGTATGAAAAAATTATTATTTGCACACATATTCAGAAAAGTATGTAGAATAAAGAAATTAAATTAAAATATTGTAAAAAAATCCAAAGAATGATGATTTTTGGTGGCAGATCGCCTTAATCAGTTTTTGAAGTTTTATTTCCCAGATTTTGGTACCGTTTAATCAATTTGGCATATAGATATATTACTTATAATTTTTGTTTTAAATTATTTTCAATTTTATTCCAGTGGAGGGCAAATGATCTCATTTCGCATCGCATATTCACAATGTATTGTGGGCTATGCCTGAACTAGGCTTAACTAGACACTGATCGACACGTAGACGTATCGCATGCGACATATTTCCAAATCGATTCTCCGTTACAATCGATTTCGCCAAGTATCTGAAAGTGTGAACATGTCTCCGAGACAGACCATACTTCTTCACATCTC
>JAGFPH010005276.1:26611-39784 GCA_018207615.1 Philaenus spumarius
TTTTTTTTAATAACAGGATTTTTGTTTGTAATAGAGCGAAATAAACTTAACCTAAAAATGCTCTTGGTTGTTAACAAAAATTAACCGATTCTAAATTTGCCAAGTAGGTTGCTATGATAGTGCAAATGATTTCAAGAAACGTGTGTTGGTTCAGTGTAGGTCTAACCTAAAATTGTGTTAATCTTTTTATCCAAATCAGCTGTTGTATTTATAATATTTAACAATAGATGTTTGAATTATAATACAGTAAGCCTTTTTTTTACTAACCTAAAATAGATAATGGTTGTGAGAAATAATAAACTGATTATACATTTTCCGAGTTGGTTTCTATGATAATGTGTGCACATGTAAACATGTGTTGCTAAGCTTTTGAACCGAACATCTGTTTTATCTGAACCCTCCGAATTTGAGCTATTTTACTTCCTCACTATACTATAGTATAGAGAAAGTACAATGATCGCAAAAAAAAATCGATGTTGAGATTTTTGTGGAAATATCCGTTTTAAGACCTCCTGAGTCCAAAAAAGTGTGTTTACAAAATGTCTGTCTGTATCTCTATATATCTGTCTGTATATATACAAAGCTAGAGAGAAAACTATTCGACCGATTTCGAACAAATTTTTACCAAACATGTCAATTAGGCCTGTATAGATGAACGAAAAACGGTTTGGAAAATTTTTGAAAAACAACCCCCTTTTTGGCCAAAAAAAAACCCAAAAAATCTGTTATTATTTGTTTATAAAAAAACGGCTGTAACGATTTTGATAAAATTTAGCTTGTTTGTAGCCTTTAATGTCCCCTACCATATGCATACAACCGCATCTTTCTAAAAATTCTCGTTTAGCTAATGATAATAATAATAATAATAACTGATTTTTGGGGGGGTTTGGCCTTAAAGGGGAGTTGTTTTTCAAAATTTTGCAAAATCATAGTGTGCGTCTAAGACGCTATAAGAATGTATCTTTAAATTTTCGAATTTGTTTTTGATCCACGTTCATTCTATGTCAGCCAATCAGTCAGGACAAAGCCAGAAAAATCAAAAATTAAGAAGCACTTTTTTTACTGGAAGTAATATTTTTTGTATATTTTTCGTACTAGAATTAAACCTTTTTGTGGTTTTATCTAAATAAATATAAGACATTATTCTTCACATTTTGTTTTTTACACGACTTTATAGCCCGTCTGGTTCACACAAAATCGATCAAAGTCAAGTACCATAAAAATAGCCGGTTCAAATAAAAAGAACACATATTTTGCTGAACATGTTCTGCGAGTGGAACGAAGCAGCGCGTGCGCCTGGCCTGCGGAGGCTGAGGTGCAAACCAATTCTACTAAAACGCATTTTTTTTCGCCTAAAAAAAAATTACTTTAAGTATTATTGTTTTTTGTCCCAACTTAGCAACATTCCTAGTCCCGGTTTTAAAAATTATATGCTTCATGTACGTTTAGCGTTCGTGAGTGCTTACATGGTTTAGTCGTTTTCCTGAAGAAGGCCGCCGGATTTGACAAAACACCTCTTTAATTTTAATACAGTAAAACAGCGCTGAAAGATACAAGCTTTCAATATCAAAGACAACCTGAGCGATTGCCTTGTAAAATAGGCTTTCGCTATTAGAAATTTGTCTAAAAAAAACCCGAAACCAGAATGTTCTCCATCAATGGCGACTTCCTTTCGGAACCTGTGCGAGTACTTTCTAGCGGTAAGCCTTGATCCTGATCTTGAACCCAGTCTTTCCGCGACGTCACTTCCTTTTTCACTTTCTCGCATTGTAGGAGAAAAACAATTAAAATTAATTACTTCAATAAATAGTTCAGGTCACTTTCCAATTTGAATTGAATTGACGAAATGGAGGCCGCTGTAGACGTGCTGGTCTAATATCCGACGTGTGTTTAGACTTAAGTACAAAACGTTTGCCGAGAAGATATACGAGGCGGTGTAATGTCACCGTGTGGGTGTGTTACAAATATTAAGGGGAGTCCGAATGCTAACATTATTACATTTCATAAACCACTAAACCTAGAATCATTATTCTTTTTAGCGAATTTCCACAGGAAAGATGACATATTGCAGGGACTCTTATGGAGAGACATAAGGTCCGGGAGTGGTCAATGAGCACCGATCATGGTCCCCAGAAAACGTGTTGGGGTGCCATTGAAATCGTATATTTAATGAGTTCGCATTCTAACGGCCGCATTTTAGTCCGATTTGGTCCAAATTTGGTACACACGTCACTCGGACGAGTTCGTTAGCATTTTTTGCTATTTTATCAACAAATATAAATTTAATAGATTATTCTGCACATTATGTTTTTACACGTCCTTATAACCCGCTGGTTCCTCCAAAATCCATCAAAACGTAAAATACCGTAAACGTACCCGGTTCAAATCCTCGCTTCTGATCCGAGGCCGACGGCCCGGTTGCAAACTCGCAAAGAGCACTCCTTAATATCCGAGGCAGTAAGGTAGAAAGGAACGAAGCAGAGAGTGAGCCAGAGGTCGAAGCTAAGGGGCCAACAAATTCTACTAATATATTTCGTACACGCAGGCAGTTATTCAGCGCCTTCCAATCACTTCCTCAATAAGTTGGTAGAAACCATAAAACATATAAACTTAATTTTGGAAGTTCCCTCAACTCACGTCAACGGTTCAGCTGCGTGATCGAATTATTTTGAAATGAGAAACTAGAAAAGATACCGAGAAAAATCACCAGGCGGATTAATTTGATACACGACAGAAAAACTATATTTTAAAAAACATTATTTAAAACAACAAACATTATCTAGGCGTTCCCAACTATGCTGGGAGATTTTTAATTCGGTAAATGTGTAGCCTACAACTAAGGATTATTTATTATAGTGTAATATATTTGGAGTAATAATAAAATATTAAATTTAATGTGCCTAATGTTGAACCGGTATTTTCAAACCGTCATACAACTATTGCAGGCTGTGTGATTTGTTTTGAGGTTAGAAGTCTTTAATTTTGTAATACAATCCTTTTTGTTTACTTCGTTCTTCAGAAGAAACTACCTAGGCCTACAAACGACAAGTTATATAATTATATACTATACTAGCTGACCCGTACGGCGTTTCCCGTGGTGGTTGGTATTTTCCGTCTTTTTAACGTAATTGTATTCTTTTTAAGTGTTCAGTCATAATAATAAAAGATCTGAAATTATGATTTTAGTAACTTTGATCCCCCCAAACCCCTCCTAAAATTTCGAAATTTTTCATACCCTTTCTTAGTGAGCACCTATGGCCCTAGAGGAAGCTACATACCAAATTGCATTCCAATCTGTTCGGTATTTTTGGAGAAATCGTGATTTAGTAATTTTTACCCCCCAAACCCTCCTAAAATTTCCAATTTTTTAAAACCCTTTTTTAGTGAACACTATTCATATTCACCCATTACCAAAATCTAAACACACATTTATAAATGTTTTGTCTGTCTGCGTTTGTTCGGGCTAATCTCCGGAATGGCTGAACCGATTTTGACGAAACTTTCTTTTCAGATAGTATTTTAGGCTACTTTTTATTCTGAAAATATTTTAAAATCCTGTTAAAAATATAAAAATTATTGACTAAATTAGGGATTTTGTAGACAAATGTTGGGGATATTGCGTGTCTATTTCAATCTATGTCTTACATTATGTACAGGTCACAGCTACCCTCACCACCCAATTTAGATCCAAGTGCCTCTGTCCTAATCAATCATAATTGATGTAAAAATCCTATTAAAAAATTGAAAAAATTCTAAAATTATGAACAAAATTATGAATTTTGTGGACAAATGTTTGGGATAGTGCGTGTATATTTCAACCTCTGTTTTACATTTTGTACAGTTTACAACTACCTCCACCACCCAACTTATATCCAACTGCTTCTGCTCTAATCAATCATAATTTCCGTAAAAATAACACAATATACAACAATAATATGTTCACATTGGCATCACCATAATAATATATCACCGCAGGGGCTGGCGAGCGAAGTGAGCAGGGACCGAACCACCGAAAGTAGGCACGTACAGCGTCTAATACTTCACAAAGAAAAGAGTACAGCGCATGCGCAAGGTTGTATTATTGTTTGATTTATTCGTCTTATTTAGCGGGAATTAGTTAATCCTTATCGAAGGTTCCGGCTTTAAGGTGTTGAGTATTCTTATTGATCTAAATTGTAAGTTTGGTTAAAGTCGGACAGGTGAAGCGTTTCACTTTTAGTCTGACCCAGGCCTAAAAAGTTTCACTTCAAAAAGCAGCATTACATACGATATTAGATTATCGGTATTCGGATACAGTCGCGCAATGTCGGTTGTTTCCGTCGCCCGAATCAGTTTGAAATACAAAGCAAGATAAGTAGCACAGGTCTATGAGCGTGGCCGGATCTAGGAACCGCGAAATCCTGCGATTCGGTGGGGCCCGAGCCCTTAGGGGGCCCCAAAGACCCTCTACTAAAAAATAAATGAGACTAAAATAAAAAATGTATAAAATATTGAGTTTAAGCAGTGGCAGAAAAGGGTTTTAACAAAAACGTTCTAGTTGCAAAAAATATTCTACTGTATTAATATCGTATATATTGCTATTGCTTGTCGACAACTTGCTGTAAACTGCTCCCTGCTCAGCTGTTAATTAAGTGTGCAGTGCAGACGATGTGATACGCGCGCAAGCAAAATCACTTGCAAATGTAAATTTGAGATTGTTTTAGTTTATTTCATTTTATCTTTGTGAATAAAAATAACCAAATTAATTTTGAGTCATTATACATTTACTGCTTATTATTTTACGCTCTTGCTTCTGTACAATTATAACGAATATTTGTATTTCAAAACTTATATTTATCTACTCTTTTTCTGAAAGTTTAAATAGGAAAAAGTAAAAACCTGTTAATCTCTAAACGTTTTACACTTAACATTCACGTAAGTTCTTAAACATGAGCACAACTTGTTTAATAAGACTTAGCAAAATTTATTTAATAAACTTTATATTTAACATTCCTCTAGTTGTTTTATGGAACAGTTGTTTACGGTTTCCCCCCTCTTCCCATCGATATCTGCTCGAAGGGCCCTTGGAGAAATTTTGCAGGAGTACACAATTGTAGAACCGGCATTGTCTGTGAGTATATTTCATATTACAGTACTTACAATTAGGCTATTTCATATTACATTTTTTAAATCATTTCTCACAGTTACTCCTCTCCGCCAAATTTTAGCCCGCTCTAACGGACACGCCTAGTTTATTAAAGCTGTGTACATTCCGTTCTGTAAATGTGCCTGAGAAAGTTTGCGCAGCATTTAGCGCTGTAAGCATTTGTTTACGCGTGACACCGCACACATTGTCAGCCGGGGATTAAGTAGGGTAAACCACGTGGTACATTGTTGTACACTCGGATCACGTTCTGTTACCAACTTGGTAAAGAAATTTCCCTCACATGTCTATAATTAAAAACTAAATTTCCCTTTTAACTTTCTAGTTGAACTAAGTGGTACGCTTTTACTTTTTTGACTCAGGGGTTGATAGTGGGACTGTGAATGTTTGTCTGACGTGCTTGAATTCATAATTATTATTATTTGTACTTTATGTATGTACATATTAATACAGTATCTAGAAAATACGTAACCATCTTTCCCTGTAACCGATGATTAGTGCATTTTAACAACAAAATCAGCGAGCATTTATCAAAAATCAGACCACAAAAACGTAAATGAAAAAGAAAAGAATTTAGTCTACCTTGTATACATATAAAAAGGGCCATTGTGCTGCTTGCCGTGGAAAAAGGACAAACAAAAAACTCAGAGAGAAGTGAAAACTTCTATGACCGATTTATATTTGTATCAGTATTGATACTAGTAGTTCTGTGAACAGTAGACCTCGCTCGTTGAAATAACAAAAGTGGTTTTGAGCTTAGGTTAAAAATAGTGTGCCAGTAAGAAAGTAAGCAGAAGGCTAAGCCAGTGAAACATTATTTTGCAAATCCCACGATTCCGGGGTTTCTAGTTATCGTTTTTTTTCTTTCCTTGTGCTTTAACTGCTAAGGATTTTCTTTTAGGGGGCATTGTGTTTTATTTAGGTTAATAATCCCTACGTAAAGTAGCTACAAATATCGCGTTATTCAGGGAAAACATAGAATTAAATATGTACATACTGAAATAACTAAAACTTAACAATGTATTTACAGTTCCATATCATATTCCAATATTAGAAATAATAAAAAAACAAACGATGTTAAAGCGTCATGATAGTGATCTCAACCCATGTACCAACGTCTTTCCACGCTGTCCAACGGTAATTTTTTGTATGTCCTTTATCGCCGCGAGGTTTCATTTGTTTCATCTCATTTTGTAATTCAAGTAAAGCTAAGTCAAATACTTTTATAAAATAATATTTTACAAGTATACAGTTCAATTCTTTGATTTATCCTCTACACTTTCTTATAATAATATGTAATTTTTGGGCAAAGGTTATTCCTAAATTTCTATTCAAAACAGGCCTAGTTTTGTTAGTAGTCTTGTAATAGGAACATAAAAACTGGTGTTTTCAAAATAAGAAACTTGAAATTGATAAATATTTTTATACAGTTCTATTTAGAACTAAATTACGAAACTTTTTTACATTTATGAAAAAAATTTTTACTACTTTTATGTAGGCCTAAAATTGAACTTTTTCCTTTCGTTACTGATCATGCTTGTTTCTTGAGCTAATAACTTTGTTAATCATTTTTTTACTGGCATATATGAATTCTTTGAACCTTTATCTACAAAAAAGCTATGGAACACTTTTGAATTGGTTTAGAATAAACGTATAAAACATAGTTGAAATACAAAAACTTGGACGATTTTGAACAAATTTGAAGTTTACGGCCATTTTGTGAGCTTACCGTTAGAGATACGGAAAAAAATCAAGAATACAATTTTGTTGTAAATATAATTTGATGACCGCAAAATGTTATTAGTTTTTAAATTCGACCTACGGTTAAGCCACAAACTGGCTTTGGAGAAAAGCTTACACTGAGAGAAACGGTCCGTCCGCCATTTTATTTTATTTAAGGGGTTAAAAATGAAAAATGGAAAAACCCGTATACATACATGGCTCGGCCTAGGAATAAGGTACACTCATGCAAAAAATCATCAAAATCGGTCGAGGCGATATTATTACAAGGCACTTCAAGTAACCAGTTACAACGTTCCTAGTCTGTAATAGCGCAAAGTTTAAATAAATTGTATTTTTTTTATACCGGTCGCGGTAAGAAAGAGCACGGTTTCCGGGCGAATGCCTTCAGTATTACGTTTGGAACGTTACTAGCTACATTTTAACACGGAAGCACGCGCTTACCTGTCTATATATACTATGCATCGCGTATTCCCTCTTCACGCTCTGACTTGTGTCTACGCAAAAAGTTCGTAACGCGGGGTTTCAGAAACATAGTCAAGCGAAAGTGCCCAACGGGCCAAATTGAAGTTAGTACTTAAAAAACGATACTTCTGTAAATCAGTTACCAAATAGGATAACTAACAATTAAGACTGAAGCCGATTGCTATACTATATGTACCGATAGAAAGCTCGAATATATAGCAAAGGCCATGGAGCGTTGCATCGGATACTGATAACAGTTTATAGCGTACTATAAGCTATACAGTTTAGCGATATAGTGCACATACCGAACGTGTAAATATTTATCGCGAATATCACAGCTGGCGCATGCGCACAAGGCTTCTGTTTTCTGCCATCCAATATAATAGCACGGTTTTCAAGACATGGTTTTATTGTATTAGTTGTCATCTAGTAGGAAAATGGAAGGTTTCATAGAAAAGGTAAAGAGCCGTCCATGTTTGTGGTTAACAAGTAACACTGACTACAAAAACCTAGCCTTCTCAGTGATTTTGTTCCATATGGTATTATTGATAAAGTACAAAATTTTACAACGTTTTGTTTATTTCATCGTACGGAAAATAATTGTACATAATTCGACCACGCAGCTGAACCACTGACGTGGGTTAAGCGAATTTACAAAATTAAGTGTAGACTATATGTTTTAAGGATTCCAACAAATATTTGGGGAATTGGTCTACTCTTGAAGACCTTGAATGCTTGCGTGTTCGAAATATATAATTAGAATTTGTTTGCACCTCAGCCTTCAACCCCGGCGCTCACGCGCTGCTTCGTTGCGCTCGAAGAACATAAACAGCCAAATATGTTTTGTTTGTTACGAGAACATGTGGTCATACATGCGCTTTGAAACAGGCACAAAACAATAACTAAACAAATTATGTTTCTAACTTTAGGAATTTTTGCTACTTGCCCTAGTATTTCACTTCTGTTAGTTATGGATTTTCTAGTAACAACCCGCATATACTCATAAAACCGTCAGTCCGATGGAGCGAAGCAAACGAGTTCACCGCCAGCTGGAACGATCAACGTATTGACCTGGTTACGACCGATACGATTATAATTTCACTCCAGCGAAATGAAATCATAAAAACGTTAAACTAGTTGAGATGGAGATTTCTTTGCTCTGGGAAGAGTGACCCACAGACCGCAAACTGGCGGGAAAGTGAACGCGATGTTGGACTTAACTTTGGTTTTATTGTTTATTACCCTTTCAAAATACGCGTTGTGACGCTGGAGAGTTTGTGATTATTTTGTTCATTAGCGAATTTCCATAGAAAGAAGCCCGTTTTCTGACCGAAAGTAACAATTTTTGAGATTTTTCGTACAGGAATTGAACTTTTGTGGATTTTATGTAATTTATATAAATATAGGCGATTGGTCTGCACATATTGTTTTTTTACACAACCTAATAGCCGACTGGTTCCTCCAAAATTGATCAAAACATAAAATACCATAAATACAGGTTCAAATCCATATTCCGAAGAGAGCTTGTCCGCGGTAAGCGAAACGAAGCAGCCCATGAGCCGGGGCTGGAGGCCGCGGTACAAACAAATTCTACTAATATATTTCGTGCACAGGCCTTTATATGTTCAGCACCTTCGTGAGTAGAACAATTTCCAAAATAGTTGATTGAAACCCTAAAACATAAACTTATTTTTTTGAATTCACTCAACTCACGCCAGCGGTTCAGCTGCGTGGTTGAATTATTTCACCTCTCATAGGATGTTATCGTGGCAACTCAAATAAACGCTGTCGAAGTGTTCCTCATGATTTAGTTAATTCAGTTGATTATGTGGATTGAAATAATATACTAGTGTAGTAGTCTCAAAGATAATAAAAAGTATGGAATAGTACAGACTCCAAATTCCAGGTGTCTCTTTCCAACTGGATGACAATGAACATGGAATATGATATAACCTTGTTTTGTTTATACACCAGCTGTTTAACCATAGTCGTGGACAACACAACTTGTATTGAATATTTCACCCACTAAAAACGATCGAATCTTAAAAAAAAACCCATTGGAAAGGAAATGTTTCAAACTTTAATTTTTGTAATTTAAATATTTGTTCTACAACGTATGTAATCATGTTTTAAAATTGTAGTCTTCTAAACAGCTAATGCTGCGCGAGAAAACAAAGAAGTGATTCAAACTTGTCACTTTTCTAAAGTTCAATATCATTCGTCATAATTCTTTTGAAAAGAATATACAAAACATGTAAGGACACTTTTGGATTCGTCAAGATTTGCACTTTCTAAAACTGCCTTCCAATTATTCGTCACTTTTATAGTTTCTTAGACATGAAGTTGTCTGTAAACCCTTGCAATTAGACAGTTTTCAACCAATGAGAAAGCACATTTTTCAATTAATATATCTATTACAAATCGATATAATTTGTATAATGATATTTATATCGATTTGAAGAGAAAATTTTATATTTTCGTTTGGTATAAGTTAAATCTCAATTAGTGTGCCTATTCTATTCGGGTATTTCCGTGATATACAAACATTTTGACAAAACAGTTGGCGCGTTATCCGTTACTTTTTCCCCTTGTCCATAGCGTTGGAACTGTATACGATACGCTTGTGAGAGTTTTGTTTATTTGATCCAATTTAATGAAATAAGTTTATAAAATAAGAACTTTTAAGAATACAGTTCAATTCTATGATTTTATCTACAATTTGTTATAATAAAATTTAATTTTGGGGTAAAGCATATATTCTTAAATAATGTTTCAAAATAGTTTTAATTATGTTACCGGTCTTGTAGTAAGAACATAAAAACTAGTATTTTCAGAATTTTTTTATATTTTTGTAAACACTCATATTTAGAACTAAATTACAAAACTTTTAAATTTTGTCTTCCGTTAATGAACATTACATCAATCAATTGTTTACTGGCATATGTAAATTATTTGAACATTTTTCTACAAAAAAAGCTATGGCATACTTTTGGATTGGGGTATATATAATTAAACTACTATATTTGGCGAATTTTTGAAAAAATGCTTGCATAACGCAAAAAATGGTCTGCCATTCTGTCGAATTAAAATTGCCACTTCTAGGGTTGCAATATTTATGGAAGCCGACAGTGCTACCAACATCAGTCAACATTAACAAAGAACGCGTACTGACAGCGTTGCCTGATACACCACAATCATCACAGACAGTGTTTCCACGTTTATATCAAATTATATGACTTATTGGTTTAGAAAATTTGTTTGTTATTGGCGATACTTGGTATAGGCCTTGTTCGGTATTATCTTAAAACCATATGCGTAACCAGGACGACCGTATGGGGGGGGGGGGTTACAACAACCGAGGGGGGGTAATGGAAAAATTTTTTAAATTAAGATGCAAAATAACACGTTTTAGGCTTCCCAAAAATACTTAAAAATGATATAGGTATGTATAATTTTAGTGGCAGCTAGCGGCTGCACAGCTACCGTCAGCGGTAAGTAAACCGATCGTTTATTTTTCCGACGCACGACTGTTGATATGATGGCGACGGAAACTCCTTGTGTGTTCCAGGCCATACACTATATTGCATTGTATATAAAATAAAGTGCCAGTGCCCAATTCGGCCAAAAATAATATCAGAAATATATTGATTATTTATTTGTAACTTGACATTTGCATAGGTGTTAAAACAAGTTACTCTTAAGAGCGTATTTTAATGTAAACAAAGTACGAAATATTTTTTACAATAGGGGGGTTATAACCCCCTCCCCCCCCCCGTGGTTACGCCTATGCTTAAAACAAAGTGAGAGTGGTACAAAACTATGTAATTTAAAAACTGCGTGGTTATCACAGCTTGAACAAAACTTTTCCTTCGACTAACTTTTTAGTTACAATTTAACCTAACCTCTAGATCCAAACATAACCTTTCATTAAAGTATTCTTTTAACTAATCTTGCAGTAAAGTTTATAAAATAACCTAACTTAATAATGTAAACTTAGTTAATAAAGGTATTGCTGTAACAAATCTTTTAGTAAAGATGTAATCTAACATAATCTCTTAATTTCAGACAACCATTTAATTAAAGTATTCCTTTAATTAATCTGCCAATAACCATTAAACCTATCCTAACCTCTTAATGTCAACGCAACTTTTTATGAAAGTATTTAACTAATCTCTCAGTGAAGATAGAACCTAACATAACCTCAATATATCTAAAACTAACTATTAATCGAAGTATTCCTATAACTAATCTATCAGGAGAGAGTCTTAACCAAACCTAATCTCTTTATGTAAACTGAATCGTTAATGAAGATATTGCTGTAACAAATCTTCTAATAAAGATCTTACATAACCTAACCTAACTTCTCAATGTCAATATATCTTTAATCCAAGAATTACTTCTACTAACCTTTCAGTAAATATTGAACATAACCCAACCTCTAAATGTCAACCTAAACTTCATCAAAGTATTAATTCAACAAACATTTCCGTAATATTGAACACAACATAACTTCTAAATTTCAACCAAACCTTACATCGCAGTATTCCTTTAAATAACTTTTCAGTAAATATTCAACACAACATAAGCTCTATGTGTCAACCTAACCTTTCATCGAACTATTTCCTGAACTAACCTTTCAGTAAATATTGATATAACCTCTATATGTAAACCTAAATTTCATCGAAGTATTCCTTTAAATAACTTTTCAGTAAATATTGAACACAACATAACCTCTATATGTCAACTTAAACTTCATCAAAGTATTCGTTCTACTAACCATTCAGTAAGTATTGAATACAACATAACATTTAAATTTAAACCTAAGCTTTCATCGACAAATCCTTTTAACTAACGTTTCATCAAATATTGAACACAACATAACCTCTAAATGTCAACCTAATTTTTCATCGAAGTATTCCTTTAACTAACTTTTCAGTAAATATTTAACGAAACATAACCTCTAAATGTCAACCAAACATTTCATCAAAGTATTCCTTAAACTAACCTTCAGTAAATATTGAACACAACATAACCTCTAAATGTCAACCTAATCTTTCATCGAAGTATTCTTTTAACTAACCTTTCAGTAAATTTTGAACACAATATAACCTCCAAATGTCAACATAAACTTCAAATAAGTATTCTTTGAAATAACCTTTCATTAAATATTGAACACAAAAAACCTGAAAATGTCAACATAAACTTCAACAAAGTATTCTTTAACTAACTTTTCAGGAATTATTATGAACAACATAACCTCTAAATGTCTACATAAACTTCAACAAAGTATTCCTTAAATTAACCTTTCAGTATTTAACGAAACATAACCTCTAAATGTCAACCAAACCATTCATCAAAGTATTCCTTTAACTAACCTTTCATTAAATATTTAACGAAACACAACCGCTAAATGTCAAAAAAACTTTTCATCAAAGTATTCCTTTAACTAACCTTTCAGTAAGTATTTAACGAAACAAAACCTCTAAATGTCAACCAAACCTTTCATCAAAATATTCCTTTAACTAACATTTCAGTAAATATTGAACACCACAATAACCTCCAAATGTCTACCTATCCTTCCATCAAAGTATTATACCTTTACCTAACCTTTCAGTAATTATTAAAAACAACATAACCTCAAAATGTAAACATAAACTTCAACAACTATTCCTTGAACTAACCTTTCAGCAAATATTGAACCCAGCATAACCTTTAAATGTCAACCTAACTTTTCATCGAAGTATTCCTTTAATTAACCATTCAGTAAGTATTTAACGAAACATAACCTCTAAATGTCAAGTAATCCTTTCATCAAAGTATTCCTT
>JAGFPH010005276.1:49338-63177 GCA_018207615.1 Philaenus spumarius
AAAAAAACGTCATTGTAAACAAAACTTTCTAAATCCATTTCGGATATTTAAAACTTTCAGAATTATAAAGAAATGCGCAAACAAATAATGGTCAAGCTATGGGACGTTTAGCAGGGAATAGAAAGTGGAGAGCGAAAGCAAAGAAAAGAACGGAACGGCCTCTTGAATGGTTAATTGTAACGGAGATGTGAAGAAGTATGGTCTGTCTCGGAGACATGTTCACACTTTCGGATACTTGGCGAAATCGATTGTAACGGAGAATCGATTTAGAAAGATGTCGCATGCGATACGTCTACGTGTCGATCAGTGTCTAGTTAAGCCTAGTTCAGGCATAGCCCACAATACATTGTTAATATCCTATTCGAAATGATATCGTTTGCCCTCCACTGGAATACAACAGAAAATAATAATAAAAAAAATATATAAATAATAAATCTAGTTGCCAAATTGATAAATTAAACTGTACCAAAAGCTGGTCAACAAAACTTCAAAAACTGATTAAGGCGATCCGCATTTTTTGAATCTTTTTAAAAATTTTTAAATTTAATTTTTGTATTCTACACACTTTTTTGAGTATGTGTGCAAATGATCATTTTTTCGTACTAAAAAAAAAATATAATATAAAGGTAGTGCAATGCACGATTAAACAGTGTTCAAACTTTGTACTACGTTTCCCGAAAGTTTACTTTTGGATGCACTATGATTGAATGAAATATGAAGTATTGACTGAAGCTTTTGCAATTTTTACCACTTTATCTTGGATATATAGAAGATTTTTGGGTATGGCAAACACTATAGCCTTAAAAGTATTAAAATTATAAAAAAATAGTAATACAAAAGGTTTGAAAATATTTTTTTAAATATAACCTCATAAATTTTTCCTAGAAACAACTCATGGTTTTCCATATCTAAAAAGTTTCTTTATATTGTAGGTTACAAAATATTAAAACCATTATTCAAATTGGTTAAAAAACAAAAATTTTATTTAAAATCAAAAAAACATAAAACACGATAAAAAAATTCAAAATGTTAATTCAAAAATACATAAAAGTATGGAGAAATGTTTCCCACCCCCAAATCATTCTTTTTAGTTGTAATAAACAGTACAGAAATGAATTCAAAGGCTAAATCCTAAAAATACAAAAAAGTATGTTGTTTGTTGGCGGATCGCCTTAAGTAATTTTAGTAGTGTTAAAACCCTCTGAGGATGATGACCATGTCATCGAAATGTACATAAGGGTAGCGTATTAAATATAACTTACAATTTAGTTGTTTAGTTATTGTTTTTGCTCCTCGTTTTGTGGTTCGGGGTTTTATTCAAATCAGTGTGATTTTGTCGCCACAATGCTCTTTTATTTGTTTAATAGGACAACAAGGATAAACAATGTAAGTTAAACAAAACTGAAACACAAAAATACAACAGAACAACACGATATACAGGGAGATATCTGAAAACTTACCACCTTTGTTATTTAAAGGACGGAAAGAGTAATGCAAAACCCAATTTTGGGGCAGGGGTACTTTAGAACCCATTTACTAAATACCCTCCTCCTACCACCCCATCTCAAAAATGTGTAATATTTGTGATACATCAAATTAAAGCTATTTAAAAACCACAATTTTCAGTGGTAAGAAAATACGCTCAAAAACTTTATTTTGTAAGTTATTTTTTATAATTTTATAATATTTTTTAAAAGACGGAAAGAGATATCCAAAATATATTTTCGATACCGTTATCCATGTTTAATGAGATCCTCTGAAAACCTAATTACAATATCACAAAACTATACGCGTGAGTGTGTTCTGTGTATGTATGATCCAATTTTGTATGCACGCTCAGATCGTTTTCGGATGGGGACTAAAATTATCACGGCGATTATTAGCACAAACCCCGTAAACATTATTTCCATTACTTACATTTTAAGGGGTTGAAATCGTAACTACACTAAAAAATTTAATGTTTTTAGATTACTGAAGACGAGAAAGAAATCTCTAAACATGTATGAAACATTTTTTTTTAGCGAGGTAAACTCCCCCTTAACAGGTCATGCCCCCCCCCCCCTACCTTGAAGTAGATTGAACCCATTTTTTCGGTCTAGCTTCTTTCCTCCTCCAATTGTCGTCTCTTCTTCTAGCGTGAGAGATATAATTCCTAAGTCGCTATTAGACAATCGGCTAAACATCTCTAGGTTAGTTGCCTAGTTAAAATCACGAAGAACACTAAACACAATAGGTTAGAGTTTCAACGAGGACGAGCCGTGTGTTGGACAACATACGTCCGTGCTACGTTGCGTCCTCGTTGCGGTTAAGCGTGTCACCTTTAGCATTGTATTTGGATAACCTAATAGAACTCCGATCCAATGCAATATTTCGTTCCACTGGAAATTCAACGATAGTGGCGCTATCTATAGGAGAAACGACGGAAGCTGTGTGAAACACCAATGCTACCAATGATTTCTTCCTAGCGCTACCTCGCGGCGAGATCATGCACTATTTTCGCGTCAACCTTTTTTTCGGCACACAGTCCCCGTATGCATGCAAGATCTATTTTATTATTCATGATCTATGCCTTTAGTGAGATTCTTTGTTTTATATCAAGTATAGCTCCATACACAAGTCAAGCTTAATCTTTTGTATACATAATTCTTTTGTACGTGTGTATGTCACTGGCTAAACGGCTGGACTAATTTTGATTAAAAAATGTATGTGTGTTTGATTGGGTCCCTGGATGGTTTAGATTCACAATTGGGAGGGTTGAATTGGTTTTGCTACCCCTATCCAGTAAAAATAAAATAAACTCATTTCCTACAAGCTAAAATGATGTAATATCTAATATTGTTTTTAAGGGTTATACAAAATTATTTGCAATTTGATTACTTAAGTCAAAGGGATGAAATGGAATAACTACCCTTATAATTAAATGAAGCAATAATTTTTCTATTTTCTCAAAAACTAGGCAACTAATTTTGCTAAAATTTCACAATTTTCCCATATTATTAGTACCAGGATTGTTTTAGAGAATATGGTCAATACAAACAAAAAGATTTAAATCGGATAGCTACCCCTATACAATAAAAATAAATTGCACTAATTTCCTACAGACTATAAAACTTGAAATATTTAATGTCATTCATTCATATAAAAAACATTTGCAATTCGATTACTTAAGTCAAAAGGATGAAATGGGATAACCGCGCTTGAAACTAAATTAAGCAATAGCGAACCATTGCCAGATCCATTAGTATTTATCTATAATGTTCTAGATGTTGGCTTGCTATTTTGTGTTTTTGTTTTGTCAAAAGAAATTATTTTTTTTTGTTTAGGCAAAAAGCTCGTTAAATCATCATCGTCCGTTTCAGTATGAAGCACGCAATAAACGTAACATAAAACCAAAACAAATTATAACCGTAATAAAAACTGGCTAAAGAAATTAAAATCCGGACCAACTGAACAAATTACAACCGCTTATTAAAGTTATAGTTTGACTATTGTAGCTCGTGCTTCACTGAAGATGGCGACTTTGTCGTTGAAATGCGTTTGAGTTAATAAACGTATTAGTTGTGATATTTTGCGTTCAAAGTTTATTCTATCACACTTATTAAAGCGTTTATGACTTACGACTAAAAATAATTAACAATTAACTAAC
Organism: Philaenus spumarius; assembly: GCA_018207615.1. NCBI lineage: Eukaryota > Metazoa > Arthropoda > Insecta > Hemiptera > Aphrophoridae > Philaenus > Philaenus spumarius. The sequence continues at coordinate 52,985 of JAGFPH010005276.1, forward strand.
ACAAACTTGAAACTAATGAAGAAACAAAAAACTGCGAATTTTGGATATAAAATTAAACACCAGTTAAAACAAAAACAACTCAGAACAAAAAAGCAACATGAATTTAAAAATTTTATTTAGTTAACTAGTTTTTTACAAAGTTTGTGTTTGCTATGACGGCCACCAAGGGCTTTTGAACTTAAAATGGGCTAAAAAGGTGCCATTTTTATTACACTAACCTACCAGTTTCACCGTGATAGGAAGCTTAAAAATATAGACATGTTTTAATGTACGAAAAGTGTGTATAGCTACAGCCTATAATAGGATGTAGACAATAGGACGTCTACAAAAAAATGTAGACAATTTAAAGACAAATCCAACGGTGTACCACGTTTTATAATTGAGTCAAGGGTAGCTGAGAAAATGCAATAATTCTTCCTAAAAGTAGTTTGCTGTGGTCATTGAGTTTATAATGTTTTCTATAAATAAATATTACAGGAAAGAGCTAGCTTTATTACAACTCACTTAATTTACAGTAATGATTATGAATTAATTGTTTCAGTTTTTAAACAAGTTAGATGGATATCAATTATTAAACAGTTATCAATTTTCAAATTAAAAAATGGGGTAGTAATAAAGATAGCTTTTCTTGTGACATTGCTTCGCTATTCCTTGATTTAATTTTAATGGGGGGTTATCCCTTTTCATTTCTTTGACTTAAGTAATCGAATTGCAAATGTTCTTTATATCAATTAAGAATAATATTAAATCATTTTAGATTTATAGTTTGTAGGAATTTAGTGCAATTGAGTTTTATTGTATAGGGGTAGCTACCCCATTTAAATCTTTTTGTTTCTAGTGACGGTATTCTCTAAAAAATCCCGGTATTAATATTTGTAAACTATGAAATTTTAGTAAAATTTGTTGAGCAGTTTTTTGAAAATATAGAAAAAAGTAAATGGATTAAATTATTTAATTTTAAGAGTAGTTATTCCATTTCATCCCTTGGACTTAGTTTTGTGTATTCCTTAAAAACAATATTGCATAATTTTAGCTTCATAGCTTGTAGGAAGTTAGTTTCATTTATATTTATTGTTTAGGGGTAGCAACCCTATTTCAACCCCTTCCAATTGTGAATTTAAACCATCCGATGATCCACTCATACACACACAAAAAATTCATCAAAATTGGTCCAGCCGTTTAGTTCAGTGACATACACAGGTACAGAATAATTATATATATATATATATATATATATATATATTACAACGGACAAAACTCGTTGTAGGTCTTGAGTTTAAATTTGCAATTAATTTTGTAAGTTTGAATAATATGGACTTGCCGGGAGTTAAAGCCAAATGTAGGTCACGAGATCAGCATGTATACGCGGGCGGTCTGTTATCGGGTAGAATTAAACTTTTGGACCCTGCCTGTCTGAAAAGGATTGGGAACTTATAAAAATTACTTAAAAGATTCCTACGGGAAGCCAAAATCCAAGATTTGAATAAAAAATAAAAATCTTCGGGAAATGCATTACGCTAACGGCGGGTGTATTTACTGCAAGATTAGATATTAAAAAATCATAAAGTTACGTAAGATACGAGCTTTCAAAGAATGAGAAAATTTTCAAAATTCCTCTAATTTAAGAAAGAAAAGGTTTTTTAGGCTTTTCTTAAAGAGGCCTAAAATAAAGGTGAAATAAGTTTTAGTGAAGTTTTGTCATATAAAAAAGTTAATGGTAATTCATAAAGTTTAAAGGATAAAAAAGTAGGTTAAAAATAAAGTTTTTTAAATTCTAACTAAAACAAGTTTTAGTGTTGATAAATGTAATTCATAATGTAAAAGAAAAACTAGAAAATTTATAAAAGGAAAAAGGTGATAGAATTTGCACCTTCACAGCTAATGGAAAATTTAAACTCAAACTTTTAACAATTCAAAATAGTAAATAGTATGTAAATGAAGTAGTTATGTAAAAATAATCCAGTATTTGAAATATGTTTCGGGAGTAAAGTAAAACCCTAGTTTGTGAAAAATCGTTGAAGTCCCTAACCTCACAGCAAGACAACCAGAAGCAGAAATGAGATGAGAATCCGGCTAGTGAATGAAAACCAATGGACAAGAAAAGTGGAAAAAGGAAAACCGAAAGAAGTGTAAAATTAAGACTTTTCCGGGAAAAATCGCCGCGGAAAAACGCGCGCGGGTCGTGTACGCGAACCAGGAGTCGTACGAACGTCACTCGAGTTCGTGTGGAAAGGTAACAACGAGCTGAGGAAAATGAGGTCAGTTTCAGGAAAATCGGATAAACCCTGGAAGAGTTACATGGAAAAAGGATTTCCATAGCACAAAACTGAGGGAAGCCAGATAAGAACGCAAGACGGTAGAGGGGAGGTCCAAAGACGAGACTGATGGAAGGAGAACAGGGTGACCAGTTTACGAAAAGGGGCGTACTCAAAGAAACAATAGAAACTTAATTAAAACAAAGGCTAAATCATGTTACAAAATTATGAAAAAATTATAATAAAATTCAGGATGAAAAGTTACGTAAACTAGTAGTTTGAAATTGGCGAAAAAATGGATTTTAAAGCAATATGGAAATACAGTGGTAGAAAGCTTAGGTTGGCAATGAAATAGTGCCGAAAAACCTTATATAAACGATTGCTCGGGGAAACTCGGGAAGCTTATTATTTTTGCGATGTAACATCACGCATCGAGCATTATTACTTTTTCGATGTAAAGTAACGCATCGCGCAGAGGATTATTATTTCTGCGATGTAACATAACGCATAGGATTATTATTTCTTCGATGTAATGTAACGCATCGCGCGCAGATACTTGTTTTTTATAAAATACGTTAGCGTGCTAGAAGCTGAGTATTTTCTTCGTTAAACTTTAAATTTTTATAACAAGTAAGAAGATACGGCATTGCGGTTATCATCTGGGATGCAGCAATAGATACCGAATTAACTCTACAAGAACTTCAGTGGCAACTTAGTCTATACAAGTTGGCCTAACTTGGGATTTTCTGGAAGAAAAACATAGCCTACAGGACAGCTGATACATGGAGTGATTCGTATAGCTTCCAGACAGGACTCCAGGACACCACCAGGCGGCCACTAGGACATGCAACTGTAGCTACGAGGGAATAGACGAACCGGGATTGCAGACACGGCATCACCACATCCATCTTTAAGAAGACATCCATCATACATCCAGACAACCCTACAGGACACCACCTTCACCCACAAGACAACTCTATCAGCACGCAGAACATCTGTAGCTCGTCATCACTGGACAGCGTTCGCGGATTTAACCACAACGTCGCGACGCCTGGACAAGTGTGAAAAGGTCGGTAGAAGCGTAAACTACGTTAGTCCCTATTAAATTGCCTGAAGTAAATTCAAATAAATTTATTTTAAATACTGGGTTACTTAGGATGTTAGATTAAGAAATATTTGTAATTAATTAAAGAAGTAAATCCATTAAATCGTAAATTCAAATTTTCATTAAAGTATAAATTAAATTAAATTGAGTAATAAAATATTAAAATAAATTATAATAAATTAAGAGATTAGTTCTGCCTTATAGTTTTAAAAAGTTATTATTTTATTTGAGAAGAAAGTTATTATTTGGTTTTATTTGGAAAATATTAAATACAAGAATTTTGTTTTATGTTTAAAATTAGAAAAAAGAAATTATTAAAATTTTATTTTGTTTTATAAAAGGTTATTATTTACAAAAACACCTAATATTCAAATATCCCAATAGTGTATGAATTTTAGATTAAGAATTGATAAAGTTGAATTTCATGAAATAATTGCAAGCACAAATAAGCAATTTACAAGGTTAGTTCCAGTGTACTCACTCTTCAGAGGTTTACAAAAAGTAAAATTATTAACTTGTGTTCTTACTGAGCTAAAATTAAAAATAAATTACTGGAAGTATAAAGTAAAGTTTTTTGTCAGAATAGTCAGTGAACTGAATATTCGACACATAGTTATTTCACCTAGGCCAAACAAAGTGAGATTGCCTATAAGACTTCCAGTAGGTGGAAATAACTTATTCTCCAACGAAGAATTCACAATTATTCAAAACAAAGGTTGTTCGTTGTAGAATTGGCGTCCCGAAACGTGGGACCCGAAATATTCTAAACCGAACAATTCCTCTAAAAAAGAATATTCGTTGTAGAATTGGCGCCCTTCGGTGTTGGCCGATTTCACTTGTGGTTAAAAAGTTAACCAAAAGTAAAAATAGGTCAAAGAACTAACGTAAAATTATTTGTGCTTAAAACTGTGTATGTTAGCTTTAGAATTGTGTTTAATATTAAGCCATACTACTGCTATTTCCCGTGTCTGAAATATTTCCCGGTTTCGTGTCGTATTAAGGTTCAGAGGGGGAGTGAAAATTAAACAAATATAAATAATTAACCAGTATATTGAATTTGTCGCGGTAAAATCGGAAGCTTGGGGGGCGTAGGCCTAAAAAATAGGTATAAAATTAATTAAGAATAATTGGGAGTTTTCCGACGCGACAGATAAAAACAAATTTAAAAAAATTTAAACAATTAAATATAATTAAAACAAATTTTAAACAAGCAAAAAGTTAATATGGCGGATAAGGCGATGAAAGAGTTCTTCGAACAATACAAAAAGGATAAAGAAGAAAGGGCGAGGAAAGATAAAGAAGAACTGGAGGCCAGGCGGAAGGAAAAACAAGAAGAACTGGAGGCCAGGGCGAAGAAGGAAAAGGAAATAGAGGAGGCCAGAGCGAAGAAGGAAAAGGAAATAGAGGAGGCCAGGGCGAAGAAGGAAAAGGAAGAAGAGGAACGCAGGCGGAAGGAAAAATTAGAAGAACAGGAGGCCAGGCAGAAAGAAAAACAAGAAGAGTGGGAGAGGAAAGAGGAACGAAGACGGCTCAAGGATGAAAAAATCCGGGAAGAAAAGGCAGCAGAAAGGCTACAGCGAGAGAAGGAGCAGAAAGAGTTATACAAAGTTATTTCTGGAAAGCTGGGAGACCTGGAACGAAGCCTGGAGGAAGAAAGCGTGAGGTGTAAGGAACAACACACCAAGGGAGAAGAGAAGATTAGGGAAATTGAAGGCGCTATCCATTTTCTGGAGGAAACCACAACCACCATAAAAGACAACGTAGACAAAGGGTTCAGAACAATGGAAAGTCGGGTGCAGAGCGTTGAAAAGAAAATAGGAAACGTGATAAGCCAGGGAAGTGGGAGTAGGAATGTAGGAATTGTAATGCCGCGGTTTGACAGCGAAGTAAATAAAATTGAATTTTGGGGAAATAGTAAAGAGAGGCCGAAACAATTTTTAAGAGAGATAGAAGGGTTAATGGACGAGTTGAATCCTTATTTAGAAGATAGGGAGAAAATAAAATTCATAAGACGCCATCTAAAGGGATACGCACTCGAATGGTATAATATAACAGATCGCGAAGAGATGAAGTATGCCGAGTTTAGGGAGGCTTTTTTGAGTAATTACTGGTCGCTCCAAAAACAAAAAGCGGTCAGGAATTATATAGAAAATAATAGGTATGTAGAAAGGGGAAACGCTAGCAGAACCGAATATTTCTGTATGGTAGTAAACAAAGCGCGAGATTTAGAACCCCCCCTACCTGAAGGTTTCCTTGTATTCACGGTGATGCAACATTTCAGCGAGCAAATAAGATTAGCCAGCATAGGTAAACCTAGCGAAACCATTCAAGACGCGATCGAGTTCTTAAATAATGTAGACATGATTGAGGAAAATCGGCGAAGTAGACCCCAGGACGCTCAGGAAACGGAAAACAGGCATAATTTCACACCTCGGAATAACCCACCAATCCACAGATCCTATGCTCAAAACCCAAGTAACTCTAATCACCCAAACTCCAATAAACCACGTCCTTCCAACTCAAATCCTAACCAGAAGCCGAAAAACTAAGAAATGAGGTTCTGACAAAGGATGGATTTTTTCGGAATGACAGGGCCGATGAAAAAACAAAAAAACAAAGAAATAAGATTAAAAAAGTAAATACGCGTGTAAACACCGAAAATTTAGGAAATAAAAAAGTTACTCCTTGTAGTAGAATCGAACCTGAAGTAGGCGAAAAAACCGTCGAAAAGGAGCGTGAACGTCAGCCTAAGCAGTTAGGTAGTTTAAATGTAAATATTAGGGAAGACTTGTTAGATAATAGAGATGAACCAGTTATAGAGGAAAAACCGTTAGAAGAAATACCCGCGATTCCAGTAGAACTTGGAACGAATGCTAGTTACATGGAAATTGACACCGGAGCCGAAGTAAGCGTTATCCAGCAAGATTACCTCGAGCAATTGAAGGCGGAAGATGTCAAAATCTTAGAATTACCGGTAGCGTGTTTGGAGATAATTGGTGCATTAAAAGGGAAGGTGCAAAAAATCAGCAAGCAAGTCCTAATCGAAGTTAAACTGGTTGACAAAAGCGTAGATTTACAATTTTTGGTAGTAAAAGGTCTAAAATCTAGGATAATTATGGGATGTGACCTTTTATATAGTTTACAGGCAAAAATAAACATGCAAGAAAAATTTGCAATGTTCAAAATAGGTCAGGAAAATGTTAAAATCCCGTTTATTGATAAAAAAGTTGCAATAACACGGTTAAAAGGAAAATGTTTTAATATTAATTCCCGATACTATAAAACCAATAAAAAGAGAAATTTAATTAAATCGGAGGTAATTAAATCCGACCAAATCGAGGCAACGAATACTACACTCAAAACAAATAAAGTAAATATTAATCAAAATAGCATGAACGAGTTAGTAAACAAAGCTGAAATTGTTAATGGACCGGAAGTAGGTGAGACAGGCATTAATGATGTAATGGAAGGGAAGTGCGGCAGCAGTCAAGACAGGAAGCCGGAGACAACAGCTAGGAAAAACAATAAGGTTAGGATACAAAACGAAGAGAGGTTGAATAAGATGATATCGAGGGAGGTGTCAGTTCAACGAAGGAAGGGGCAGAAAGCCAAACAAAATATCGTACCGAAGATGCTATCAAAAGAAGCCAAGGACGAGATTCCGCGTGATAGGGCATTAAAAAGGATTAATGTTCCAATTAATGTTAGGTATAACGGTGAAAAGATTCCAATTACCAACAAAGCGTCGCGGCGCAATCAATGTATCCATAACTGTGAATATTCTAGTAAACGTTGTAATCGAAATAAGGCGAAGTCAAGCACTACACTACACTGCAATTTTTCCGACCACTCGATGAATAATAAAAATAATAAAAAATATAAAAACAATAAACCAACTTGTAAAGAATTAATATCTGTAGGAGGAGCAGAAACACGTAACCAGAATCTACCGTTTAATATGCGTGGAAAAATATCGAAAGTTCGATTTAAAAACACTGCTACTTCTGATGTAAATAAGACTAAATTAAATAGGAAACACGTTAGGTACAAAGAGAGAGTAGGCCTAATGGAAAATCAGCTGTGTGGTCTTAGACAAGGAGGGGAGACGGTAACCCGAGCAAAAGGGCATGTAGCGGTTCAAATGAAGAAATGCAATAAGATAACTTTGACAAAGGAGTATAGTCATGGTACTATACTAACGGAACAACAAGAAGGCCTACTGCAGAAATTAATAGGAAAATATCATACAGTTTTTTCTGAATTGCCGGGACTTTGTAAAAATTACGTTCATGAGTTAAAGGTTAATGCAACAGACACCTTTGTGAATCGTAATTACCCAATTCCCATAAATAACGAAAACAGCGTAAGACAGGAAGACAAAAGGAGAGTGCGAATCCAACAAATAAGGATGAATCCAGGTTTTACACAATTATTGCAGGATTGGAGAAACAGACAGATGGCAAACCCTGAATGCTTAGAAATAATACAGGATATTGTAAATAAAGTAGATTATAGAATTGAAAATAATGTATTATGTAAAATTGTAAATGGAATATTGAAAATTGTAGTACCAGAGAACACGGTAAAAGAATTCATAAAACACGTGCATGAAACGTACGGTCACGCAGGAAGAAATAAGATATATAACATGATTAAAAATAGGTGGCATTTTAAATATATGAACAATCGAATTATGGAAGAGATTAGAAAGTGCGATATTTGTCAAAGAGCGAAATACCCGAACCAATATTTAATAGGTCAAAGTAGGCCAATCATAACAAATAATATAGGCCGAGTAGTGGCGATTGATTTCTTAGGACCACTACCAAGAGGTTTAGGAAATGTACAGCATATATTAGTGGTAGTGGATATTTTCTCTAAATATGTAAAACTTTACACAGTAAGAAATCCTACGACCGAAAATAGTATAGATAAAATGAGGCAGTACTTTGCAGAAGTTGGCAAACCCGAAAGTATCCTAACAGATTATGGCAAGGCGTTTACTTCAGGGAATTGGAAGGAGTGGATCCAGGAAGAAAGAGTTCGGCATGTACTTATCCCTATAAGACATCCACAAGTAAATCTGGCGGAGAGGGTGAACCGAGAAATTGTGCGAATGCTTAGAACATATTGCTACAACCGACAGGCAAATTGGAAACAATACCTAGAGTATATACAGGATGTTCTAAACACAACGCCACACGACACCACAGGATACACCCCTCAGGAAATACAGTTTGGCCAGGAGGCGAGGTACGTGTGGGATGAAGTCTTCCCGAGGGAACAACCAAATCCAGGAGAAGAAACGGTGCGCGAAAAACACCAGAAGTGCCAGGCCAGGATCATAAGGGCCGGAAACCAACGAGCTGCTAAACGAAACCATGGTCGCAGATTTACAAACTTCAATGTAGGGGATTTAGTGTTAGTAACACAGAACACTAGCATTATGGCGAGTAAATTTAAAGGCGAGACCAGGAAACTGTTTCTTTTATACACAGGACCTTTCCGAATAAATGAAAGAGTAGGAAATAAAACCTATATTGTAGAAGACCGGGTTACAGGAAGAATAAAGGGAAAATACGATGTTCGAGATCTCAAACCATATATTCAATAAGTAAAGTTGTCATCCAAAAATAAATTAACACTGTAAATATTATTGTATAGAAGAAAAGGTAGGCCTAATGCATAAAGTGATTAGCCATACTGGGGAATCCCAAAAGTAAATATTTTGACTGTATGTAAACACAAGCGGTGCGATGAGTTTGTAAAGGGCAGAGAACAAATTAGCCAGGAGGGGATGTTTGAAAACAGCTGAGCGGAAACAAGATCAAGGTCAGGCAGTGGGGAGAGAGAACACAGTACGCTGCAATGAATGAAGTAGGCCTAAATAAATAACTCGACTCATTGATAGGTACAGGGTAAGGCCTAAGCACTTTTCGATTACAAGCAAAGGCATTGCTTGTTGTTTAAAGTAAATTGTACATACAGATCCAGGAATAAAACGTTTGAATGCAATCTACAAACAATTCAGGAGCCTGGAATGTCCTAATACACGAGTAAGGGGTGTATAGGGGTTGCATATTACTTGGAAAAAAGGTAATTATGCGTAAAATTAGTTAGGAGAGTCTAAGTAGTTAAGATTCTGGAAGGAAGAAAGTAAGCTATAACCTAGGAATCAATTAAGGAAAGAAAACTGTAATGGAAAATTATAAAGGAGGATACTAGGGAAAAGCAAAGGAAAACTATTTAGTACACTTTAAAAAGAAAAAAAAAAAAAAAAAAAAAAAAACTCTCAATTATTATAGTTGAAGCCACTTAGGCAAATAAATAAAAATTTGTCAAACCATAAAGGGTAAAATAATGTAAAACGTATGAAACGCGAATTATAAAAATTCGGGAAGTATGAATGCGGGGAAATAACAGTAGTATAAAAGCGTAACCCAGTAGAATATTGTTAGTTTGTTATCAGGCAAATTAAAATGTGTCCCTGTATTTATATGAGTAGTGTACAATATAAACATGTGTTTTCAGTGGAAATAAACTCATCCAGTGAGCATTTCAAAAGGAAATGTATACCATGGTATATTGTGTAAATGTAATTTCAGAGTATGGAGAATAAGAAGAACAATGAAAAGTATAGTATAAAATGTATAAAAATGTTATGAATGTGTGATATGTAAATTGTTAGATTAGGAAGGCAGAACTAGATATAAGAATGTAATAAGATATAAGGAAAATGAAAAAGGAATGTTATTATATTTAAAAGGTTTCAATATCTTGGGTTTTTGGCGGAGCCGATCAAACCAGATATCTTAAGAGGGGTAGCTTACAAC
>JAGFPH010005276.1:63277-74710 GCA_018207615.1 Philaenus spumarius
AAAAACAATAGCTCCCCGGTAGCAAAAAACAATAGCTCCCCGGTAGCAAAAAAACAATAGCTCCCCGGTAGCAAAAAACAATAGCTCATCTCTCCTATGGAAATTCGTTAAAACAACAATAAAACAGTTGCTTTATACTTCATACAAAAACAAACTCTTGCCGGAAATTTAACTTTTTAAATACTTTGATATGTTTTACCTTATTAATAAACAATCTGGGTGATCACATTAACATCTCGAATACATTTGGTTAGGGCCAACACAATTATTTAGTCAACACCATTATTAGCGAATTTCCACAGGAAATATGAGCTACTGCAGTGACTCTTATGGTGAGACCTGAGGTCGGGGGTAGAAAATAACCCGGGTACTTTTATGCTATTTTACGTTTTGATAGATTTTGGGGGAACCAGTTGAGCTGAAAGGTCGTGTATATCTTAAAAATACCATAACAAACGAGTTTGTCCAGCGAAGCGAAGCAGTCCTAGGGCGCAAGGTCGAGGTGCAAACTTGCAAGAGTGTTTCCGCTGCGAGCGGAACGAAGCAGGGCGTGAGCTGGGGCTGGAGGCGTAGGTGCAAACAAATTCTACTAATATATTCCGTACGCGCAGGCAGCTATTCAGCGCCTTCGTGAGTAGTCCAATTTTCCGAAAGCAATATTTTAAGATTGTGTAATCAATATCCTATTACTTTAAATGAGCAATTCTTGTATCTTGTATCTGCCGCGGATCTCGAAAACGGCTCTAAAGATTTTGATAAAAATTTGCCTTTAGGGGTTTTTTGACGTCAGAAATCGAATGCGCTAGGTCTTATGTCTGCAAAAACGCTCATAAACTCTGAAAAATGCGCATAAAAGTTAAACTCTGAACTTCTTTTTATACCACCTTTCAAGTCACTTAGAAGGAGAATAGATACAAATTCTTTTTATACCACCTTTAAAGTCACTAAGTATTTGAATAGATACATTATAGATGCAATCCAGATGTTAAAAATACTGAGCGATGCTCGGTCACCCAGGCACGAACGAGCCAAAGATTAGCGAGAGCCTTCAGCGAGTTTTCCAACTGCGAAGCGAAGCAGCCATCTGAGGCCGTAGGCCGAGGCGGGACGCGAAGCTTCCAGGGGCAGAGCCCCTAGTATGTATAATAAATATAAGCGAGGTTTATCCAGGCGTGCAGCTATAACTCTGCAACCCATCTCCGCAGCCCTATGGGAGTTATATGTTAAGGTAGCCCTCCACCCCCTTCCATGAAGGTTTCGGTTTGTAACTGCAGGGGGTTGTGTTCGGAGATATTTATGTTAAAAAAAGCGCATCGCATCAGTTGGACTTCTTATGGGAAGTCTGTGAAGCGGCCGGGAATCGAGTTCCTGAATGTTTAAAATTTGCCAGAATGTTCCAGAGTTTTCATGAATACTGGAGAATGTTGCAGTAGGTTAGACAAAGAAAACTGGCTATAAAGCTACAGACCTAAAACTTTTCATATTATATTACTTTTAAGATAAAAGCCACGATGGCCGTGGTTGTTACGGCGTCAATGCTTTATCAATCGTCATGGCAACCATCAATGGAAAAGTTCCGGGTTCAATTCCCATTGACCCCGAATAATTTTCTAAATGATTTCTTAACAGACATCGTTGGCTGTGGTTCGGATTCCACGTAAAACTGTAAGTCCCGTCTTCATTAGCCTTAATTGCAAAACAGCAGGACGTTAAAAAAAGACTTTTAAGATATATATATATATAGGAGAGAAAAAACATTCTCCGTTCGAGTTATGCGTTTCGAAATAGCGGCTGTTTGAAAATTTCAAACCTACATTACTCAAAAACCGTACATTTTTTGTAGCCCTTTTGATTCCCTATTGGATGTCAAAAAAATCGGATGAAGGATAATAGCTAAGTTAAATAAAATTACAGCAAATGTACATACAATATTGTAGCATTTACTGTGTTGGTGTAGGAAGCCGGATTGAACAAACCAATTATTACACATAAGTTAAATATTATCCTTCATCCCATTGTTTTGACAGTTACACCATCCGATAGGGAACCAAATTGACAAAAAACAAAATGGCAGATATCTGGAAAACTAAGCGTTTTTGGGTCTATGTTTATGTGAACGTTTTTCTTCCTTTGTGTATGAGGATTCAAATCCCAAAGTCCTGAAAGGTTTTTTTACATCCTGTATATATTATGTTATTATTTGGTGTAAAATACTGTTGTAGAAAATATTCTAGGTGAAATGTAGTCATAGACGTTAAATCCATTTTAAAATCGACGGAAATCGTGGTTTTTGCGCTTACTGGCTTATCCAGTATGTAAGCCAAAATGGGAAACAGATTTAAAGTAACTCAAAAACTGTAAATTTTTATAAAAAAAACATCAAGAGTACACGTTTATATCCCGTTTAATTTTCTGTCTAATGGTATAACTGTCAAAACTATCGAACAAAGGGTAACAGTAAAACAGCGTCGTCGTCCATTAGTTTTAAGAAAGCGGTAAACGAAGCTTTTTCGGGAAGTTTTTAAATTATGTTGACCTATATCACCGCCTCTTGAATTATCTACGCGCGTTAAAGAATCAACCTATATGGAAAATATTTTTGGCAATGTCGTGCAACCAAAACCCACTACAACGAAGTCGTAACCTTGCCGACTGTGCTTGTGCCACTTCAGGTCCCGTTTTGACCCCGCGGGGTGCCGCTACGATTTACCTCTTTTCCGGTACAAAATGCTGTAAATCGGGTTTGGTTTTTATATAATAAACCCAACCGTTCAAGTAGGTCAAAACAAAAGCCTATATTGTAGTACCCACGGTTCATCTAATCTTCGGCGGTGCGGGTGGGGGGACGGGATCAGGCTGTTATATAGAAAGAGTCACGTGGGAGAGGTTGACAGTTGTGTTGTGTGTTCTGTGCAGTTCGATACGCTCGCGAAGCAAGTACCGTTGTGAGAGTTGTTTGGTGTTAAATTACATATTGAATAATAGTGTGGACATTGTGGAAGCCCGAGTCTCATCTATTATAGGTAAACGAACATTATAATCTATTTATGCTTCGCCCGCCAACCCCCTCGCTATCCCCCCACACACGTTTAATGATCTATATGTGTATACATAAATAATTCGAACACGCAGCTGAACCGCTGACCGAATTTCCAAAATTAAATTTATATGTTTTAGTGTTTTAACCGGCTATTTGGGAAATTGATCTATTCACGAAGAACCTGAATAGATGCCTTTAATCCCAGTGTAGATTATAGTTTGGGGTTATGTTTAGGTAGGCCTAGATAAGTAGCCTACGCCTTAATGTTGTTTGTAAATAGTTTGTTTTTTAAATTGTGTACTTCTAATGTGTATCTAATTAATCAGCCTGTGATTTTTCACGGGGGTTCACTAGTACAGTACATATAGTATAGTAATGAATGTTTTTTGTCCTCTATAGACTCAAAAACCATTCAACCAATTTCATTAAAAATTTCACATTTTATCAAAATTACTGCCAGGAATTAAGATTACAATTACTACAGTCTAAGGGGTTAAAATTGGGTTGCTATCCCTATGCAATAAATATAAATAAAACTGACTTCCTTCAAGATAAAAATCTAAAATTGTGTAATATTATTCTTAAGTGATATAAAAACCACTTTGCAGTTCGATTACTTAAGGGTCGGCTCTAGCTGTCGGCCATGTTGGCTGACACTCCATAAGACCAATGTTAAATTAAAATCCAAATTTTTCCTTTATTTTAAATCGGAAAATTATAAACGATATGTCATTTTAAAGCTGTGGTCAATATGCATGCAAATGGCTTTTTAAAAACTAAGAAAAATATTTTGTTTAATATTTATTAACAATTTAAAACATTGATTTTTAATATTTTTTTATGTTGTCACTATTAATCATAGTGAAAAACTACCAAGCCATTCGCCTGAAGAATTTTGTCTCCAAGATTTTAGTATTTTTTTTAAAACGATATTTTTTAACAATTGCGTGTTTTAAATGGATTTAGGCTGAGCAATGTCCGTGTAACCTACCACCGCCATAGGGTAATTTTAAGTATTTTTTACGTTGTAACTATTAATTATAGCGAAAAATTACCAAACCATTCGGATGAAGAATTATGTCCCCAAGAGTTTGGTATTTAAAAAAAAAAAGCTATTTGAATAATTGCGGGTTTTAAATGGATTTAGGCTGAGCAATGTCCGCGTAACCTACCGCCGCTATAGGGAGTCGCAGTGTCATTTTAAAGCTATGGCCAATATGCTTGCAAATGGCTTTTCCAAAACTAAGAAAAAAATTTTGTTTAATATTTATTAACAATTTAAAACATTGATTTTTAATATTTTTTTATGTTGTTACTATTAATTATAGCAAAAAACTACCAAGCCATTCGCATGAAGAATTTCGTCCCCAAGAGTTTGGTATTTTTTTAAAACGCTATTTGAACAATTGCGGCAATGTCCTATTTGATTTAGGCTGAGCAATGTCCGTGTAACCTAGCGCCGCTATAGGGTGATTTTAAATACGTTTTACGTTGTAACTATTAATTATAGCGAAAAATTACCAAGCCATTCGGATGAAGAATTTTGTCCCCAAGAGTTTGGTATTAAAAAAAAAACGCTATTTGAACAATTGCGAGTTTTAATTGGATTTAGGATGAGCAATGTCCGCGTAACCTACCGCCGCTACGCTGGAGTCGCAGGTTGTTTTCTGTTTTACTAGAGCAACAAAGAGATGAAATAGGGTAACTACCCTTAAAACTAAATAACAATTAATTCTCTTACTTTTTCGATGTGCTTAAAAACTACTCAACTAAATTCAATCAAAATGTCAAAATATACACATATCAGTAACGGAATTGTTTAGAGAATATTATGATCAATACAATCAAAGATATTGAAATGGGGTTGATATACCCTTTTATAAAAGATATAAATTCCGCTAACTTCCTACAAACTAGAGAGTTGAAATTTGTTACACATAGGTGACGCACAAGAAAGAAAAACTATTTGCGTTTCTATTAATAAAGGATGAAATGGGAAAACTAACCTCGAAAATAAATAATTCGTAAACCTGCTGTGAAGCTAGAGGCCTGAAACTCTATACATATTAGCGCCTGCTCGTTTCGCTCACCAACCCCCGAAGCCAATGCAAACAGATTATTGTTTACGGATATTTTCACGGAAATGACGATTGAGTAGAACAGAGACACTTGCAAGGGGTAGCGGTGAGCTATACATAATGTTTGACAAAGATTTTAATAGACACGTACCAACCCCAATGTAATTTCGCCATTACTATTTAAATAATCAACATTTCAAATTTTTGATATTGCCAACTAAAGGAAACAATGTAATATGTACAACAGATGTTTAACTTATTTAATAGAGTGAGTAAACTTTTTGTTTGCTTTTACCTATCTAAAAACATTTCAGTTTTGAAGAATAATTACCTGATTTTAAATTTACCAACTTGGTTGCTATCGAAATAAATGCAAATGCTCTAAAAACGTGTTTTGGTTCAGCATAGGCCTAAATATGTTATCAAAATCAGCAGTTTATATATATTATTATTTATCGTTGATATTTGTTTGTGTTTGCTTTTAGCTTGTTAATCTAACCTAAAAAAGCGTCAATAAATTAAATAGATACAATATCTGCTTTTTTTGCGGTTGGTTCTAAAGAATTACATATTATATTAAACAAGTGATATATTATTATTATTATTTTATTATTATTATTATTTCTCAAGCCCATTTTTTGTCGGTACGCCATAACGTCCTTAATACATCATAAAATTACATGAATGGGGTATCATTTTAAAGCTTTTCTTAACCGCTACACCGGAAAAATATACAAAATACAATTATACGAAAAAAAATAAAATAAAATAAAGAATCCGAAAGTAACAGTGATGTAAGATCAAGTAAGTTGTAGGGATATTTTACTGGTGTTGGCAACACTGATGATAACAATACCCAGCTGGAGAGCTGCCGTTGTGTGTACTTTTAATTAAGTGTTATTTAAGTAAGTTAGAATGTGAATGCTTCGCTCGGGTCAGCTAGTAATAAATTGATCTTGGTTTATAAACAAACATATGTCAATCAGTCAGCTTTTGATCCGAACAGCTGTTTTATCCGTTACTATAGGGCTGGGAGGTTGAACTATTTTTACGCTTTAAAATAAAACAATAATAATTGCTAACTCCTTTTTCATTGTGCGTCTATGACCCTATAAGAATATACCTTTAAATTTTAGTATTGTATCTCACTTCATTTTTGATCTACGTTAATCAGTCAGTTAGTCAGTGATTCAGGACTCTTCCTTTTGTATTTACAGATGTAGGTAAGATAAAACAGTTAGTTACATTTCGATTATTTTGCCTCGAATGTAAAATATTTTTCGTAGCCAATACTTTTGGTAAATTGTAGGCCTACTCATAGATGAGCAATGAAATTCAAAGAAGTTCAAAACCTTAATCGTAAATTACATCTTTACAACATATAAACAAGAAAAGTGTGTAGGTATGTATGATCCAATGTGTATTTACTACGCACTTCCTGAGTGGCCAGAGGGTTTGAAGGATCGGAACCAAATTTGGCGTTTAGTTAGTACAAGAGAGAGCTAACGCTCTGTAGTAAAAATAATTTCAATTATTAGCTTATTTCCATAGGAAAGATGAGCTATTTCAGTTACCCTTATGTTGGGACCTAAGGTCGGAAGTAGTCAATGAGCACCGATCATAGTCTTCCGAACACGTTTTTGGGTGTCATTAAACATTTTATATAAACAGGGTGTCCAGCTTCGACTGTCCGAAACTTACGGGATTATTTGTCAGCTAAAAACAAACAGATAGTATAACATGTGGTCTATCGCGCTCTGTTTTCTGTTGTCCGTCTGTGTGTGATTTTTACAAAAAATACGTTAATATCTCAGAAACGGTTTAAGATATAATCACGAAACTGGGTACGAATATTCACCCAATATTCAACGTAAAATGTGGTACATTTTACTTTAAACATTTGTTTTCCTGCAACCATATGTTTAAAAATAGCGGCAGTTGAAAATTTGCAATTTTAAATATCTAGAAAACTATAAATTTTACAGAAAAAAAATGTAAAGACACCAAATGTTTAGATATTTTAAGACAAATCCAACTATATATGGTTTTTAATAATTGAGTAAATAACGGAGATCACCCATATTTAGTGGTCGAATGTAGGGCTATCCGGTTGCTAAAGGTGGTCATACTAATGAAATAGTGATAAAAAGCCCTACATTTGGCCCTTTTGAAACGGATTGTTGCAGGAAAACAATTTTTTAAAGTAAAATGTATGCTGTTTAAATTAATAAATATGCTATTTATATAGTTTCATGATTGTATCTTAAACCGTTTCTGAGATATTAAGGTATTTGTACAGTAGGAAATATATGTGAAGAAGCGATTCGTTCAGGTAGGGATGTGCGTGTTGAAGGGAGGAGGTATGTTATGTGTGGCGGGGTGGGGGGTTTGACTGCTGAGTACACTACTACCCACTCTGTTTTTTTACGGCCGGAGCGCGGCTCATGGCTTACTGTCTCACTGACACTATTTGTGGACTTGCATAATTACATGTTTATTAAACTTATTACTAAATCTTAAATTACATTACAATGTATTAATTAAATAACGTTAGAATACCTTAAGTTAGAATAGATTTTAATTAAGATAACGTTAGATTAGATTACAGTAATTAAGATAACGTAAGATTACGTATTAGTTAATTGGTAGACTATTAGCTATATTATTTTTTCAAGAAATAGCATGCTATAAAAAATATTGTTGACTATACCTCGTGTACTGAGTAGCATGTTTTCAGCTCTTACATTTCCAAATTTTTTTATAGCGCACAATATTTAAAACATTTTTTCCTTTATTACTAATTACAAATTTGTTTTAAATGAAATAAATTTATTCAGTTTGTGCTCTTTTGAGAGGTACTATTTTTATTATAATTAAAAAATGTTATTGCCCTGTTATTTGAATCCAAATTAAAACAATGTTTTTAGGAAAGGCAGTGCACTAAACGCGAATAACGTCTGTCACCGACTGACTCGCTACGCTGACTTCCACGCTGTTAGCGCATGCGCATTGGCTGTCCCTGCTTCTGCGCATACAGCCAGTCGCTTCTTCACATAATATATTTCCTACTGTAAAAATCTCATACAGACGGACAGACAGAAAACACAGAGATGTATTATTGTTATAATACACAGGTTATATTGTATTATTTGCTTGTCTTTGTCTGACAAATAAAGTTACGGACACTCTGCGTATGAATGTGTTCGCACTCTAACTGTCGCATTCTACGTCCTATTTGGTTAATGGTACACACGTTGATTTTCTAAGTTGATCGAACGATTTCGTTAGCCAAAAACAACCGCAAGCACGTTTTTTGACGGGAAGTTACAATTTTTTGAAATTCTTCGAACTAGAATGAAACTTTTTTTGGGGTTTTAGCTGAAAAAATTTATACAAGGAGATTATTCTGTACGTTTTGATTTTTTACACGATCTTATAACCCGTCTGGTTCCTCTTCCTCAAAATCGACCAAAACGTAAAATACCATAAAAGTACCCGGTTCAAATCAACCGTGGAGGTAGCTTCTGAACGAGGCCACAAGGTCAATATATATATATATATATATATGTGTGTGTGTGTGTGTGTGTGTTCGCACTCTAGCGGCCGCATTTTACTTCCGATTTGGTCCACATTAGGTACACACTTTGGTTGGCTCAGGCGAGTACGTTAGCCCAAACATATAACAACCGGAAGCAAGATTTTGAGAGATTTTTCGTGCTCGAATGAAACTTTTTTGCTTTTATTTAAAAAATAAATATAGGAGAATACAGTATTCTGCATTGCTTTTTTTTACACGACCTTATAATTCATCTGGTCAAAATCGACCCAAAATCTATCAAAACGTAAATAACAATGTAAAAGTAATTGGTTCAAATCCTCTAACTAGGGGGGGGGACTTTAACATGGTACAGACAGCTTCTGTTAGAAGACCGACGGTCGAGATGCAAGTGAAGCAGTCCATAATCCAAGGCCACAAGGTCGAGGTGCAAGCGATTTTTTCCGGAACGAAGTAGCCGGGGCTCGAGACTGAGGTGTAAACAAATTCTATTATAATACATTTCGTACACGCAGGCAGCGCCTTCGTGAGTAGGCCGATTTCCCAAATAGTTATTTGAAACCCTAAAATATATAAACTTAATTTTGGAAATTCGCTCAACTCAGGTCAGCTGTTCAGCTACGTGATCGTATTATTTCTATTTCATCACGACCGTTAACTTGGCACCAAATCACAGTTGTAGTTATATTTAAGCGGAGTAACAACACGCGTAAACAAACTAACAGTACATTAAATAAATTAAAAATAGCTTTTTATTTGTACGTGGGCGTACTGAAACCAGTTTCATCAAAATGGGTTTTGAAAGGTCATTATAATGTGTTACGCAAAGCAGGTTCGACAGCTTCTAAGTTCATATCCTAAACGGGTGCACCATGTAGGGTAGTTATACACTTAGCGTTGTACTTATATACTGTTAATACATACAAATGATAGGCCTATGTGTTAATTGGCGGAAGTGGCGTGTAATTACTTCGCGAGTCGATCGAGAACTTGTTTTCAGAAAAGGTAAATATTAGCATTCATTGTAAAAGCCACTCACTGACTCATCACGATTTCTCAAAAACTACTCAACGGATTGGAATGAAATTTGGTATGTAGCTTCCTCTAGGGCCCTAAGTGACCGCTGAGAAAGGTATTAAAAAAAATTCGAAACTTTAGAGGGGGTTTTGGGGGGTCAAAGTTACTAAAAATTCCACCAAACGGATTGGAATGAAATTTGGTATGTAGCTTCCTCTAGGGCTCTAGGTGCTCGCTAAGAAAGGTTTTAAAAACATTTGAAATTTTAGGAGGGTTTGGGAGGATCAAAGTTACTAAAAAAAAAACTTCGAAAGGATTGGAATGAAATTTGGTATGCAGCTTTCTCTAGGGCCCTAGGTACTTGCTAAGAAAGGTTTAAAAAATATATTTTAGGGGTGGCTTGGGGGGTCAAAGTTACCAAAAATCCCCATAAGAAATACATAGTGTAATATATTTATTGATATATTTTTTATGTTAATATACTTTTAACTTTGATTTGTCTACCCGTGCAAAGTCGGATGGGGCAGCTAGTTAAGTATATAAATAATTCGACGACAGAGCTGAAAAGCTGTATAAACTAAATTTTCGAAATTCACTCAACTCATGTCAGCGGTTCAGCTGCGTAGTCGAATTGTTTATGTTTTTTTTTTGCAAACGTTTTCAAAAACTAGGACATAGAAGTTATTTTATTTTGATCTATTTGAAACACACTTAAAAATAGTTCTTCGTCCATCCTACTCCTCAACTTACAAAAATGAGGTCAATCAACCCGGAATAAGTTATGTGTTTCTCTTTCGGAAGCGTGGGGATGTTACAAGTCTTTCTGTTGTGCTCTAACTGGTAGGATTTGACAGGTGTTTTTGAAAATCAAATCATCACCTTACGTCAATTTTCCCGTCCCTAAAATTCATTTCTTCCTTTTTTCCACACCAATAATTCTTCATCCTCTCAAAAACCGGCGATCTGGGCAAATGTCCAGTTGGCCCGTGTGTAAATTGGAGCCTGCATTTACTTAGGCCTACTATAGTTTCTTTCAATTCGCCCACTTACGATCAAAACACCATTACCAACATTAATTTGCGTCTACCTTTAGTAGCTCTAAAATAATGTTTAAGTTACTCTACAAAATACCACAAATTAGCCTGCAATTATGGTGTATTGTACGAACACTAAAGTGAAATATCATTATATATCTTGTACGATAATTTTGAACGACGTACGATAGTTTTTCATCGAATAGACCATAATTAGAATTGCAGCATCATTCAAAGTCAGTCTGTTAGCAACCTTGATCCCACTGCCTTGATCATTTTTAACCGGAGGGATTCACTCTGCCTGCAATCCTCACATTTGAACGCTACTATAGTCTGGCAGGCGCTCTATGGTCTCTGAGGTAGTGATGTTCGATATGATACGTATTGATACAATTGCTTCCGATACTCGATATTTTTTATCGATACAGAGCTATAAGATATGTGTATCGTGATATTTGGGACCGATACGTTTGTTGGGGTGTATCAATACCGAACTATTCAATACGATACGTGTATCGTGATACTTGGGAACGATACGTTTTTGATACACCACTTCCGATGTCGCTACGATACTATATCAATACACCACACGATGTTGTATCGATACACCACTACCAATGTAGGTACGATACTGAATCAATACACCACACGATGTTGTATCGATACACCACTTTTCATCTCGATACATCACACGATAGTGTATCAATA